>BQNB010040829.1:0-37392 GCA_026074375.1 Tanacetum coccineum
ATTAACAAAACATCAAGAAAGTGTACCTTTTAGTAATTAACGTAAACACCGTCTTTAATATACGCGTGAGTATAATAAATTATACCACGCAAAACCACCCAAGATCTAAAGGAATATCTATCTACTTCAACACACACAATACGTTCGTAGCAAACAATTAAGTATGCTAGTACTAGTAGTGATAAAGCAAATCGCACCACCACGTTCTCAATTTGTGGTTTCCTTGGGTCGAACGAGCACAAGAACAGAATCCCTTTGGGAATTCTTGGTCGATCACACGAGGGAGAGGAGAGAAGAGGATTTTAGGGATTTAGATTTTCAAGTTATATATAAAACTAAACACCCTGAACCTCTATTTATAGCCTCTTAAACTTGGCTAGAAAGTTATCAATTTCACCTCCTCTTTGACATTAGAAAACTAGTTGACTAAGTCAATAAAGAAACAATTTTCATACTTTTTTTTTCTCCATAATTACATATTAGTCATTCTTTTAACTATTAATGACTAATATAACTCTCATTAAATATGTATTACTATTTAATGCTTCTTTAAACTTTATCACTAAATATATTACATTTAATATATCTATCTACTACATATATAAATCTACTACCTATATAAAAGAAGCTTTTGAAAAACCAATCTTCCCCCAAAATTATTAAAACAATGACACATGTAAATTAGAAATAATCAACGGTTGATATTGTCTTCTCTCACCTCACATTTAATGTTAACAACAAACACCATCCAACAAATTATTTAGTCAAATCTACATTTAAAAATAAATATTTGATTGACAAAATATTTAAACATTTTCTACATTTAAATTTTAAATTATTTAGTCAAATCTACATTTAATCGTTTCCTAAATTCATGCGCTATTGATTGACAAAATATTTGAGTCAACCGATTCAACAAAACAAAAATGCGTTAGTCAACATTTTAACATATTCCATACATTATAAAAACCTTAGTCACATACACACATAAGCACTCACCTTTTTTATCTTCCACACCCCTGTAATGTTAGCTATTGAATTCATATTTTTTGTTTATGTTTATATCTGAAACATTAATGTTTTGTTTGTGTTTGTAGCAAAAGAGATAGAGCTGAACATGACTTAATTGTGTTACCTGGATCCCATGCTTCATGATATCAAAATATTGGCACGCTATATCAATATTTGGAAGTCTCACCTGAAGTTAATTTTTCCCGTTTGTGAATATTTTCTTTTATTTATAAAAATATAAAACACAAAAATATTTTTCATTCTCTTTTATTAGTATAATCTATAACCTATATAAAACACGCTTTTGAAAAACTAATCTTGACCTAAATAATCTAGAGAATGACACGTGTAAAAACAAAAATAATCAACGGCTGAAAACATATAACAAAACCCTCCCATTAATTAACGAAAATCATTAATGCAGACACTCTTAACCGAAAATCAATAATGTTAAAAAATATAGGAAAGTTTGAACAACATTAATGTTAAAAAAATTAAAACGAAACTCTTTTTGACACGTACCTGTCTTCGCCATCTCATTAATTGAGTCTACGAGGTAATTACAGAAAGTCTTAACCAAAAATCATTAATGTTCAAAATTATAGGAACTTTTTTGAAAAACATTAATTTTTAAACATAAAACCGAAAATCATTAATGCAAACACTCTTAACCGAAAATCATTAATGTTAAAAAATATAGGAAAGTTTGAACAACATTAATCTTAAAAAAATTAAAACGAAACTCTTTTTGACATGTACCTGTCTTCACCATCTCATTAATTGAGTCAACGAGGTAATTACAGAAAGTCTTAACCGAAAATCATTAATGTTCAAAATTATAGGAACTTTTTTGAAAAACATTAATGTTCAAACATAAAACCGAAAATCTTTTTGACATATTCCAAAAACATCCCTCTTTTTTATAATCAGTTTTAATGATAAAATCCTTTCCAATGTTATCTACTAAATTTGAACTAATTCAAATCAATGTCAAACCCTACTGCATTGATTATAAATACCAGGCAGACACACATAATTACACTCACCTTTGTTCATCTTCATCTCTTCTCCAAATATCTATACACAGCCGTGGTAAAGATTTGAATTTTTCAATGTCATGGATGTTTGAATTTTATTGTTATTTTTGTTATTGTTATATCGAAAACGTTAATGTTGTTTTCTCTCTTTATAGTTAAAGAAATGGAGCATAATATGACTCAGTTGTGTGACCTCGATCGCATGCTTGATGATGCCAAGATACTGACACGTGTGATCAGTATTTCATTAGTTTTTGTATTTTATACGTTATCTCATAACAATCTGTAACTATGTTATATCAGATTGTTTCTTTGCTAAATAAATGTTTCACAATATAATCTTATAGCTTATCTTGCTAATTACATTTATTTTGTGAACATTCTATCAACCATAACTTATGTAAATGATAGCTAATAGTTCAAACAATAAAAAACAATAGCCAACAAGTATCAAGATGTCAATGTTTTTTCCAATAATACCTTAAAACTCGCCGCCCAACGGGCGGGCCTTGAATCTAGTTATAATATAAAAACAAGAAAAACCAAAAAAAAAATAAAAAACATTATCCATAAAAAGAAATAAATAAAAATCACAAGTTGGTAAAAGAACACCAACAAATAATACTTTCAACTGAAGTAATAAATTAAAATTATCACAATAATATAGACTTTGTTACAAGAAATTAAGGGGGGGTCAACAACAATACTTTTATATTTTTCCATTTTATTGCGCGTTGTCTATATATTTAAATAAGCTCAAAGTAATCAAAATAAGCTCACTCAATATAAGACCGAATACAATAAGCTCAAAAGTACAAATTTTAATACATGATAATAACTTACGATTCACAAATAATTATGATTTTCTTATATTTATTTTTATAAAATTTCGAACCATAAGTATACATTTTTAAGGTTTATGTAGTTTCAAAATCATTCTTTTTACAAAACAAGTTGTACAACAAAACTTTATGCATCAAGAGGAGTAAGAAAGTATAAGTTATTGGAAGATTTGAAGACTTATAAAGAAGAATGGTTTTTAGAAATGAACAAGAATCATGAAACAAACCCTCAAATGGTTGTTTATTGTATACCCGATATGATCTTAATGATCTACCTTTCAATAGTATTCAAATGTAATGATTGAAAGTGCAAAAATCTATGAATTTATGTGTGGTTTGGGTTCTTGGCCGTGGGTTTTTGAGAGAGTAGAGGAGAAAGCACCAAAGAGAATGTTTTTGGTGTTATGTGTATGATTGAATGAGAATGCTAAAATGTTAACTCACAGTTAGTATAACAAAGTTAAATACATAACTCCACTCACAATTTGGTGTGTACAACGGCTAGGGTACTAAGAAAAAACAAGGGGACCCAATTAGATCTATCTATGGGAAACAAGAGCTTAGGACAAGTTGGGTTCCAAAATGATAGAATCGTGGTCTTGGAAGTATATCATTTTTTTTGGCATCTTAGGACGCATAATGGGCGGTGTTTTGTTCGACGCTTATATGTGAGCTAAGGGGGACCAAGTAATGGTGTCTCACATTATTTTAGGATGACTAGTGCTCAATATGACTTTATTTACAAGGCTTGCATGGATGTCAAAGTATAATTTAAATTCCACGGAACACGTAAGTAATGAAACGAGTAACGACATTACTAAAAATTATGAACTTTCAAATATTGCTTTGAAATGCTAAAACGTGGCTATTGCCAAAATACTACAACGTTAGGCGGTCCCTGGTTCATCCGGAGACGTTTTCTCTGAAAAATATGAGGAAACTTCCCGCTCTAAATGTATAAATAGCCACATGGTTCCAAAAAAATTCAAATTATTAGACAAAAACGGTTTGATATTGACGGAAATTTTAGGGTGATGGACAAAATTGATCTTTCACCAAAAACAGTAAAATGTGAGAGTAGAATGAGTTTCTTTTGGAAGAAAGGCTTATAAGACACAAGTTGTATACATATTAATGCCTTGTCGTATGACAGAGTTTTTTCATACTCAAGCTCAATTGGACTTTGATTAAATCTTCCTTTTTTCAGCATTTATTTTATATAGATAATTATTTTCAATACTATTTCTGAATCTGAAATATGGAAAATTAAGGTTCATAACTATTTCCTTAATGATTACCTTGCGAGGACGATGTGTAATCACAAAGGGTTATGAATCTCTTATTGTAAAATGACATTTAAGTTTTTTAATCTCTTTTCGTTATGATTTACCCTTTTGCAAGGACGGTGTAATCAAAGGTTATGATGTTAAATTATTAATTTTAAATTATACATGATAATGAAATCCCGCATAAATGTTTGGAATTTAGAATCATGCATTAGCTGAGATCTTATGTGTATAACAATTCGATTTTTGATTAAATTAAGATAACTCTATGAGTACACCTACATCATGTGGGGGCTCTTTGGTTTTCCGTAATTATTTGTTGGGTAAACATATTGAAGGTATCATTCATTATAAATAGAATGTTATCCTTTGAGGTTGAATATAAATCTTCTTGGGGAATTTTAGGCAAATATAAACAAACGACCGTGGAATAAATGGTTAATGATAATAATTTTGGCGGTAATTTAGTCCAACACAATGCTAATTCATTTCATGGAAGCCTATTGCTTATATTTCACTTATGATAATTTTATACCTTGGTTGGTTATCTTGTGTTTTTAACGAAGGGTTGTCTGCATGTATATTTTTTTTTGTGTGTGAGACTCGTTGTTACTTTTGACTTGAGAAGATGTGGCTATTACTCATGTTCTGTATCTTTTGTAGTGTGATTGAGTGGGCGGTTAACAGTACTTTATCTAAGGGTTCCTCTATAAAAACAACAATCATCATGACACATGATAGTAGCACCTAAAGCAATCATCCTTGTATCTCCAGTTTCATTAGTATCTACTTTCTTTTTAAGATTGTAGTTAAGATGAGAATTAATAAAACGATCACTTGAGATTAAGGAATTCCATGACTTACATACACATTTGCATCGGATGAGACCGTTAACTTGCAATCTTACGAGTATCTCTTCATCAATATTAAGGACAGGCTCTGTCATTTAAACCTTTAGCATAAAGAGTTAAGATAAAAAATGTGAACCAAAACCCTAATAACTTAAATTAATACTAGTAATAGGTTTAGGATTGAATGAATAAAAATATGATTTAGTGACTCATCGCCACCTACAATTAATAATTTTCAATAATTTTCGAATTTATCAATTAATTTAATTAATTTACGGATTTTTTCTAAAAATTAAGGTGTTGTCAAGGATTAAACTCATGACCTATGGTTGATATGCAAAGAGGTTAACCAATTGAGCCAAGCCACCATTTAAGTTCAACTATCCAAAACAATAATAATAAATAGTATTAAGATTAATAATATGTTGATATGATTTGATTTTCAAAAATATATCAAGATATATACTATAACCCTAACATATTTATTCTTTAACAAAACGAACAACTCTTTCTCTATACCTAATATCATTCAGACGTTGTGTTCTAATATATGTGTTTCTTTGCGGATGGACACTATGGCTCGAGAAATCCAGTTACTGAAAAACAAGGTACGGGCTTTAAAAAATTAATTATATATTATACTATGTGTTCTATAATCATATGCCATTGGTGTACACGTGAGAATTATTAGGGGACTTCAAAAGCTGATTATAATTTATACCATGCATGTGTTCTATTGTCATAAGCCATTGATTTACAACCGAGAATTATCATTAAGATTATGCGAAAACAACCTACACCATTTGTCCTAAATTATATGCTGAATTTCTAGAATCATATAGCTTTGTGTTTTAAAACTGCATTATGTTTGTTAAATAAATGCTACAAGGTGCACTAAATGTATACATGTATATATGGATATGACAATTGGTGGCATTTTAATTTTAATTGTTAATATATGAAGAGCTCAAATGTCAATAATGATGCTATGTGTTTTTCTACTTAGGGCAAATGGCACAAAAAGGTACTAAATTTAAGAGTAGTTTCCAATCAAGTTAACTTGTCTTCTATGATGAGCTTTCACAAAACGAGGGTGGGATATCAATGATTTCCATGACTTACATACGCTCTTGCATATAATGAGATCCTCCGCATCTAATTTTACGAGTATTTGCTCACATATATCATCATGAAAAAATTCTCCAATTCAAACTAACAAATAGCTATGGTGCCTGAAAACATCACATATTAAAACTTATAGGATATTTGGCCAAGCTTACTGGAAAAAAAAAACTTTTTTCACACCTTTCTAAAAGCCTATAAAAAGCTAATAAGCTAAAATAATTTTTCCAATAGCTAAAACAATATTAATATGAAAAGTAACCAATTATTACCTCGAAATATCTTTGTCGAATTGAAGTAACTATTTGATTATTGTCCCGATGTAACTTGATTGTGGATGACGGGATATAACATAATCGCCTCATATTAGCATCAAACCATAACATCTTTTCAATTTTTAAATAAAAGAAAAATATAACTCCATTTAAACGGATTTTCAAAATTATCTAAAAAACCATTCCCTTCTCTAGAAATTTAGAAACGAAAAAACAGGAAAAAATTTCACCAACTAAACGGCCCCTATGTTTTATATAATTGTAATCCAAAAAGGGCTAGCGGCGCAGCTTGTTGCCCGCTTGCCTTCCACCACTATGTAAATCCATTTATATAATTGTAAAAGGATTTTGTTCCCACGATCAAATGTACATAGGAATCTATGCGTAATAGTCTGAAGTGTTAAATGCAAATACCAAGTGAAAAAGAATTAGATTTAATATAAAGAAGTAAACTTTTTTTTTTTTAGAAACATAACAAAAGAAGTAAACTTAAAATGATGAAGTTTTTTATAAACAAACTATGAACCAACAAAATGAAAACTAGTGATTTTTCCAAGATTAAAGAAACCATGACAAGGTGGCTAGATACCTGTTCAGTAATAAAGAATAAAACTGATAAAAACAGTTAACTAAAAAGGGTTAATTCTTGAAATGCCATAAGATTGGAGGTCATTTGCTTCAAACAAAAAAAATCGAAAAATGCCCTATACGACCTATGCGACTTATGCAACTTACGCAACCAATGACAAAAAAACAGGGTTTTTCCAAAATGCCCCATGCGACTTATGCAACTTATGCGACATTCATAGACAAATTTATCAAAATAACCTTATCTCTCAATGATTAGATGTATTTTTTTGTTTATAATAGATAAACATAAACTAATAATGGTCAAACAAAAATTTATAACAAAGTTTACTAATTTTAAATAAAAAGAAAAAAGAAAAGAAAACCTAATAATGAAAAAAATGTAAAAACGAATAAAAATGCTGGCTCCTCCTTTCATATCTATTGTCTTGTAGGTTTTATAACAACACAAACAAGACATGTGCTTGTTCTCAAAATGGGCCAAATGGCCTAGTATTGAACTTTTGTTGGAGGAGTCAGCTTGGGCTCAGTTACTTGGTTTTTCGTCGCGCTTTTTCTTTGTACCTTTTTTCGAGTCTCAATAATTTTCAATAAATGCTCGAAATCCATACTTTTACTCAAACAAGTGGGATACCGGCCCACACTATTTTTGCAGGCGAGCGTGTTTATTCCTAATGCGTGTTTATTAGTTTTTAACCTCAGCTGAAAAACGAATGGGTATTGTCTTGAGAAAGGGCTTTGTTGTATGAGCTATTTGGTTCTTTAGTTGTATAGGAGATATAATTAGCATCGATGGTATTTGAAGATTGATATGAAAGAGCAAAT
Organism: Tanacetum coccineum; assembly: GCA_026074375.1. Classification (NCBI taxonomy): domain Eukaryota; kingdom Viridiplantae; phylum Streptophyta; class Magnoliopsida; order Asterales; family Asteraceae; genus Tanacetum; species Tanacetum coccineum. The sequence goes on from BQNB010040829.1 coordinate 7,838, forward strand.
AAACGTGTGGTTTCTGAGGGAGGTTGCATCTGAAGATTGTTTTGCGGAGGACCTACGTGATCAATGTTCTCAAGTTAGGGCTAATATGGAGAAATGCGATGTTACTTAGTTGGAAAGGCTTAGAGGGCGTGGGGCTACATTGGATTGTTTGGATCGTTTGAGACTAATGCAAAATGTAGAGAAGCGGAGGATGTTGTTGGAGGCTCGAGTTGGGACTCATGAAAGGGAGCTTGTTTGGCCTTATGAATTTGAATGGTGTTTTATCGGTATGTCTTAGGTTTTAGAGTGTAGGTTGGATGATTTATTGTAGTAATAGAGTTTTGCTGTTGTGTCTTAGGTTTTAAGGGGGTTTGTATAGGTTCCGTTTGTCCGGCCGTGTTTGTTTTTTGTATGCTATTGTGTCTTAGGTTTAGGGTTAATGTGAAGTCGTGTTTTATGTCTCTGTTTTTAGGTGCAGTGTCTTAGTTATGAAACTCGTTTTGCTTATGCTTTATGTTGTGTGGTTTGTTGTTCAGTGCAATATGCCAAATATAAAATTACTTGTACTTTGGTTTAGCAAAATTAGTGCTTGACGCACTATAGTGGCAAGCAGTCACGCTCCTCTATTAGTTAAGATATTTGTTCTTACAGGGTAGCTTACATACATTAGGATATTGTTATATGAAAACTATTACATGTCATTCGTCTCGTCTCGTTGCCTTGGTTTTTTTTGTCTGGAAGCTTGTCTTCTTTGAATAAGTTACAACCCTTTTATACTCAGATTTCTTTCTTATGTTCATTCGCATTTGGCATTCGTTGACGACAGCGGTCATATTACACTTTATGTTATATTGCATAAAACAGTACCTTGTGTTTGTCTCGGTTTAAAAACAAAAATGGTCCCTAGGCCTTTTTTTCTCCCCAATCCATCCCCACTTATAGGTTTTGAACCCGTATCGTTTGGGTCACTGACCAAAAAACTTCCTGTGTAGTTTCGTACACCATTTAATTACCACTTAGATGTTGGGAATGACATAAATACCCTCCGTAAAGACGTAAACAAAAACAAAATAGAACAACAACATAAAAATACAGATAGGAAACAACGCGAACACAAAGTATAAAAACACATGGAATAACAGTAAAACAAACGTATGAAAACACCAAAAAATGGACAAAAATATGTAAAACTTCACAAAACACATAAAATAACGTAATGAAAACGTAAAAATTTCAAAGTTAAAAACGGATGAAAACATAAAACGTTCAAAAGTTAAAAAATACTTACTAAATATTACAAATAACGTATGAAAACATGACCAAACTACAGACAAAAGACTAGAAAAATGTGAAAAACAGTTTAAAAATAGAAAAGACGTGAAAACCCCTCGTTTAAACATAAAAGGAAGCATATAAAGAAGCTAAATATTACAGGGTATTTTAATGTCATTTCCATCATCTAAACCAGTGATAACTGCGAACTAACCGAATTAGTGGTGCAATGACCAAGCCCACGGAAATTTACGGGTTGTGACAAATTGATCTTTCACCAAACAGTAGAATGTGAGGTTAGAATGAGTTTATTTTGAAGAAAGGCTCATAAGGACAAAGTTGTATACATATTAATGTGTGAATGATGAGAAGAGTTTTTAAATCATACTCAAGCAATTGACTATGATTAAATCTTCCTTTTCTACATGCATTAATTATATAAAGATAATTAATTGTCATACATATTTTCTTGAATCTAAAATATGGAAAATTAAGGTTCATAACTATTTCCTTAATGATTACCTTGCGAGGACGATGTGTAATCAAAAGGGGTTATGAGTCTCTTATTGTAATATGACAATTAAGTTTTATAACTCTTTTCTTTATGATTACCTTTTACAAGGACGGTGTAATCAAAGGTTATGAGTTTAAAATAATCTTTATAAAGTATACAAGATAATAGAATCCAAGTGTGGATTAGATCATGCATCTAGCTGAGATCTTATGTTTAATCACAATATGATTTTTGATTAAATTAAGATAACTCTTGAGTACACCTGACATCAAGTGGGAGCACTATGGTTTTCCATAAATTCATATGTTGTGTAACATATTGAAGGTATCATTCCATCTAAGATAAATGTTAATCCTTGAGGTTGGAATGAAACTTCACTTGGGAATTTTAGGAAATAAAACAAACGACCTTGGAATAAATGTTTAATGAAATAAACATATGTCGAAATTAAGTCCAACACAATGCAATAAATCATTATAGCAAGTCTTAATTGATATATTTCACTTAAGATAATTTAATACATGGATGGAAATCTTGTGTTTTTAATGAAGGATTCATCATGTATATATTATATTGTGTGTGAGACTCGTTGTTACTTTTGCACTAGAGCAAGATGAGCTAACAATAACAGTATCTAATTGAGAGTGATTTAGATGGCGGTTAACAACTGTATCTAATTGAGAGTGATTTAGATGACTGTTAAAACAAAGTTTACGAATTATATAAGGCATAGTGTTGTTTGTGTACACTGATGCTAGAGAATAATCAAACATAGTAGGATTTCATCTTTTATGATAAATCTACTAACTAGATATGCTCAACTAAGAGCATTGTTGCAATACACATTGAAGAATAAGGATACTTTACATTTTAAGAAACTATAAAGTTGAGTGTCTAAGATAAGTATGTGGGTGACTACAAATACCTCAAGGTACTGTCACATTTTCATACTATAATTCTTGCAATAGTATGCAAATATACATATGAAACTCATCACACCGTTCAAATTCTTCACAATTTGTGAATTTGACACATGTATTCGGAAAGTTTACTCAGGTGACTATTTAGTTGTCATGGACAGAAGGAGTTAAGGATGCTGGAAAGAGTAGAATTTAACTTACTAATTAGTCTTATGCAAATCTGTTTTTAGTATTTGGATAATTAGGATGTAAGACAATTTTTACTTTCTGATGAATAAAGATACATGGTATTTGTCATTTATACATATAATAATTGTTATCCTATATTTGCATGTTTAATCCTTGAATGATGTTATCATTCTAAATATGTCTATTATCGGTTAACAATATGGGAGTATTGTTACACAAGAAAAATGTAAGTGTTGGTTATATTCTTTGAATATATGATGGTTCCCGCCAAACTCATATGTTATTCACAAGGGATGCATATTGGACACCCGGATTTTCGATTATTTACTTTTGGATCCGTAGTCATGAGTAAGATGTCGAATATGGTTAGCTAAGTCATCCTTAGACTTGAGAATACAAACAAGTTCTCGTATGTGTGGATATCACTTTTTAATTTTAAGTCAAACGTTAACCTGAAAATGATAGTTATAAAGGCTATTATTGGAAGTGATGTGAAGCAGCATTCACAACACATGTATTCAACAAAGAATTTGTTCCTCCACTTAATGTGCAGTATGATACCATTGGCGCCTCTACATAATAAATTAGATAATTATGTGGCAGCACCCGAAGGGTAATGCAAGATGAATCTTGATTACATTTGGTATATCTGTATTAAGTTCTATAATGAGAATCTAAATAGTTAAACTATATGGAATGAGTTAGGATCCATATCCATGGTTTAACGGTATTTGAACAAAGGGATGATTATAGCAAGAGATAAATAATCATGCTACTGAGAATGTTTTTGAAACTTAATCTCAGACATTTCTAGTTTTAAAAACGAATGTGAGTGTTGCTAGATGTTTTCGTCGTTAGTATATGGGCAGTCTGCTACTCCAACTCCCAAGTGGGAGCTGTTGGAATGTGGTAGTTAGATTAGCTAATTACAACTAAAAATGTGTGAGCCTATTGGGGGCACACACATTAAACACATATAATGCGTTTTAAACTTCACGTTACGTTTCTATTTGCTAAACCAAGGACCTAAATGAGCAAGACACGAAACCCTATGGTCCCCTAGTGAAGTAGCTAGCCATAGAGTATTCTAGAGAGTGTCTAGTTGCATTTTGAGGAGATAAGGATATGGAGAGAGTTGTGATAACACTAAACTTAAGGTTTCCAAATCTTATCAGTTTGGAGGTTATAAAAGGACCTCACCCCTAGCTCTCATACACGACAGACACAAGCATCAAACACTCCCAAAGCAGATCCATCTCTTCCCTCTTCATTAAAACCAGCCGAATAAATCAAAACCCTAATTAGGGTTCTTTGTTTTTCGGTTCTACCTAATTCGGTAACCCCATTTAGGGATTTTTTGTGTACGATTTGATCCCACAAGGTTGTTATTGGTTCTTTGTCTTGGTTTAACTGGTTCTCAAGTGTGACAACTGAAAGAAAAGGGTTTAGGGTTGTTTTGGTGATTTTCGGTTCGATTTACCCTAATTCGGTAGAACCGAATTCAGTAAAACCCTAGGCTACCCAACTGATTTTCGGTACAGGTTATTTGGGATATATTTGGTACTTATTTCTAGTAGGTTTGGTATACAATTGTTGTTTGGGATACTCGTGAAGTTGGACTAGCATCAGGGCGCATTTGTTGGACGTGTTTGTGTGAGCACTCATAGATGTGACATCTTAGTCACTTTGTTTCTTACATTTGCAGTTGACTTCAAGGGTTAGTTTTCTATATCACACTTTTGTTTATTTATTGTGTGTTAATCGTATGCACCTTACTTGATCCATATCCGATGCGTACTCGTAGTATTAATAGTTAACAAGTTATCAAATCCCGACAACCATAAATTGCAAAATATTAAATATAGCATGCCAAAACAAAAGTTTCACATTCGAGTTTAACAGGAAGTCAAGAACAAAGCTAATGTGCCAAAATAAAAATGCCACTATGTCAATAAATATAATAAGAAGTCACAAAAGACGATGTAAACAATATTATATTTTGAACCCACCTATTCATTGCCTTCTTGAGGTTGAGAAGATATAAGGCTCGGCATAATTGTAGTAGGGATAAAATTATAGGGCTTATGATCAATCCGGAGTAAGCAATAATTACCCCCATATTTTTCAAATACGCTTTTACATTGTTTTTCGCTAGTAGCTTCCCACGATATAATTCATAAATGCATACATGTTCTCGTATCGCATCATCATCAGGTTGGTGAATTTCTTTGAATACCTCTTTCCATAAATCAAAAGAAATAATCAATCCTTTGGTCACTTGATATCCACAAAACATAACCCAATGTAACGCCCCATTGCATAAGATACCAATCTGTACAATACCAAAACATATATAGTTCACGTGTCCAACATGTTTCCAAACATTTGATTTTAAAGAGAACACATAAAAAGCTGTTTTTCCAAACCTTCCGCCGCCCCGAATACAACTTTATAATCAACTGTTAATGCATCATACCCAAAACCCCAACACAAATGTGTTGGGGAGACTAGCAGTTTTAGCAGCATCCTCTCTGCTCTAGTCCAGGGATTGGCAACTATAATTTCGTTACCATCAAAACTGCTGATACATGCAAGGCCATTCGAACAACCAACCATATAGTATTCTGGACCATATTTGGACAAGTAGTTTGGAATAATACCCATGCGATACGGAATAAGGTTAACTTGTCTTCTATGATGAGCTTTCACAAAACGAGGGTGGGATATCAATGATTTCCATGACTTACATACGCTCTTGCATATAATGAGATCCTCCGCATCTAATTTTACGAGTATTTGCTCACATATATCATCATGAAAAAATTCTCCAATTCAAACTAACAAATAGCTATGGTGCCTGAAATTATATACTATGTTTTAAAAACCTAGTACCTCAACGTACAATTAAAACATCACATATTAAAACTTATAGGATATTTGGCCAAGCTTACTGGAAAAAAAAACTTTTTTCACACCTTTCTAAAAGCCTATAAAAAGCTAATAAGCTAAAATAATTTTTCCAATAGCTAAAACAATATTAATATGAAAAGTAACCAATTATTACCTCGAAATATCTTTGTCGAATTGAAGTAACTATTTGATTATTGTCCCGATGTAACTTGATTGTGGATGACGGGATATAACATAATCGCCTCATATTAGCATCAAACCATAACATCTTTTCAATTTTTAAATAAAAGAAAAATATAACTCCATTTAAACGGATTTTCAAAATTATCTAAAAAACCATTCCCTTCTCTAGAAATTTAGAAACGAAAAAACAGGAAAAAATTTCACCAACTAAACGGCCCCTATGTTTTACTATTTTATTTTCCATTTTAAAACAATTTTTAATCGTATTGGCTTTGCAATCCAAAAAGGGCTAGCGGCGCAGCTTGTTGCCTGCTTGCCTTCCACTACTATGTAAATCCATTTATATAATTGTAAAAGGATTTTGTTCCCACGATCAAATGTACATAGGAATCTGTGCGTAATAGTCTGAAGTGTGAAATGCAAATACCAAGTGAAAAAGAATTAGATTTAATATAAAGAAGTAAACTTTTTTTAACTAAAAAAAAGAAGTAAACTTAAATGATGATTTTTTATAAACAAACTTTATGAACCAACAAAATGAAACTAGTGATTTTTCAAAGATTAAAGACTTGACAAGCTGATAAATACGTGCTAGTAATAGAGATTAAAAAGATAAAAACAGTTAACTAAAAGGGCTAATTCTTGAAATGCCATAAGATTGGAGGTCATTTGCTTCAAACAAAAAAAAATATCGCTAAATGCCCTATGCGACCTATGCGACTTATGCAACTTACGCAACCTATGGCAAAAAAATAGGGTTATTCCAAAATGCCCTATGCGACTTATGAAACTTATGCGACATCTAACAAATTTATCAAAATAACCTTATCTCCCAATGATTAGATGTACTTTTTAGTTTATAACAGATAAACATAAACTAATAATGGTCAAACAAAAATTTATAACAAAGTTTACTAATTTTAACTAAAAAGAAAAAAGAAAAGAAAACCTAACAATGAAAAAATGTAAAAACGAATAAAAATGATGGCTCCTCCTTTCATATCTATTGTCTTGTAGGTTTTATAACAACACAAAAAAGATATATGCTTGTTCTCAAAATGGACCAAATGGCCTAGTATTGAACTTTTGTTGGAGGAGTCAGCTTGGGCCCAGTTACTTAGTTTTTCGTTGCGGTTTTTCTTTGTACCTTTTTTCGAGTCTCAATAATTTTCAATAAATGCTCGAAATCCATTCTTTTACTCAAACAAGTAGGATACCGGCCCACGCGTTGCGGCGAGCGTGTTTTTCGGAATGTGTTTATTCTATGTTTTAACCTCAGCTGAAAAACGAATGGGTATTGGCTTGAGAACGAGCTTTGTTGTATGAGCTATTTAGTTCTTTAGTTGTATAGGAGATATAATTAGCACTCATGGTATTTGAAGATTGATATGACAGAGCAAATAAAGGTGTGGTTTCTGAGGGAGGTTGCATCTGAAGATTGTTTTGCGGAGGACCTACGTGATCAGTGTTCTCAAGTTAGGGCTAATATGGAGAAACAGGTTTAGATGATGTTAGAGTTGGAAAGGCTTAGAGGGCGTGGGGCTACATTGGATTGTTTGGATCGTTTGAGACTGATGCAAAATGCAGAGAAGCGGGGATGTTGTTGGAGGTTCGAGTTAGGACTCATGAAAGGTAACTTGTTTGGCCTTATTGATTTGAATGGTGTTTTATCGGTATGTCTTAGGTTTTAGAGTGTAGGTTGGATGATTAGTTGTAGTAATAGTGTTTTGCTGTTGTGTCTTAGGTTTTAAGGGGGTTTGTATAGGTCGTTTGTCGTCGTGTAGATTTTTTGTATGCTATTGTTTTTTAGGTTTAGGGTTAATGTGAAGTCGTGTTTTATGTCTCTGTTTTTAGGTGCAGTGTCTCAGTTATGAAACTCGTTTTGCTTATGCTATATGTTGTGTGGTTTGTTGTTCAGTGCAATATGCCAAATATAAAATTACTTGTACTTTGGTTTAGCAAAATTAGTGCTTGACGCACTATAGTGGCAAGCAGTCGCGCTCCCCTATTAGTTAAGATATTTGTTCTTACAGGGTAGCTTACATACATTAGGATACTGTTATATGAAAACTATTACATGTCATTTGTCTCGTCTTGTTGCCTTGGTTTTTTGTCTGGAAGCTTGTCTTCTTTGAATAGTTCCCTTTTTACTGATTTCTTCTTATGTTCATCGGCATTTGCATCGTCTTCTGGAATTGGGTGTACAGACGACAGCGGTCATATTACTTTAGTTAATTGCATAAATCGTCCTTGTGGTTTGTCGGTTTAACGAAAATGGTCCCTAGCCTTTTTTTCCCGAATCCTCTCCTTATGGTTTTGACCCGTATCGGTTTGGTTCATTGACCACTAATTCTGTTAGTTTGACCGTTAATTGCCAGTTTAGATGTTGGGAATGACATAAATACCCTCGTAAAGACGTAAAAACAAAAGAAAACAAATAAAAACGGATGAAAACGAACAAAAACGGACAAAAAGTAAAAAACATGGAATAACGTAAAAAACGTATGAAAACTACAAAAATGGACAAAAACGTATGAAAACGTTCAAAAACACATAAAAACGAATGAAAACGTAAAAATTTCAAAGTCAAAAACGGATGAAAACGTAAAACGTTCAAAAGTTAAAAATTAAAAACGGACAAAAACGTATGAAAACATACCAAACACACAAAAACGTAGAAAAACGTGAAAAAACGGTTTAAAACGTAGAAAAACGTGAAAATCCGGTTTAAACATAAAAGGAACCTATAAAGAAGTTAAAAATTACGAGGGTTTTTATGTCATTTCCATCATCTAAACGAGTGATTAACGGCGAACTAACCGAATTAGTGGTCAAGGGACCAAACCCAATACTAGGTAAAACTATAAGGAGAAGATCTGGGGAAAAAACGATTATGAACCATTTTCAATTAACCCAACAAACCACAGGGACAATTTATGCAATTAACTAAGTAATATGACCGATGTCTGCATCTATCATCTCAAACGTTTGTTTTAAGCCAGCTATCTCTTCTTCTGAAATACTCCGCTGTAACCTGCATCAAAGCGTGTAATTAGAGAAAAAGGAAAAAAATAGGAGGTTCATAATATATGTAACAAAGTATAGCTGCCATATCATACCGAAGATACAGCTTGCGTTTTGTAGTAGAGAAGATATGTCAACCTGATAGAAAAAATTACATTTTAAGTTATCATTGTGATTAAATACACGTACTAAAATAAAAAGAAGCAAAAAGATGAGCAACGCTACCTTTGGGATACTGCGTGTTTGTTTGTCCCCAATTTTCTTAAATATTGGAGCCAGTTCTCCCCCATACCTCGCTTCAGCGGAATTGGGTATGTTGTTGTTGTTGATTGGAGCCAGTTCTCGCTGTGAACACAACACAAACGTAATTTAGATGCAGTTTATCTTAGGTCAAAAGACGCCAATAAAAATCCCCAATCATCCTATGCAACGAACCAACTGTCTTTTCAATCATAATTGACACGCTAACTAATTATAAATTGAAAAAATCTAAGCAACACAACCAAGTCAAACAAAGAAAAAGAAAGAACTGACCTTCAATTAGGCATATACAGAATGTGCAGTAGGCATTGGATTATTGGCATTTGAATCACCTCAATGTGTTTGGTCGGTAGGCCCGGTTGGTGTCAACATTCTTGCAGCAGCCAACGTCTAATATTTTTATAAGAAATACAATTAATACAAGTGTTCAACACATATTGCATGAGTTAATCATGTAATCTACTAAAGAATATAATACCTGAAGATTAAGATCGATGTAGGCAAGTATTATAGGTTGGGGTTCCATATCTATTGGAACCATAGAAAGATGGCCTTTAATTGCAGTGCCACAAAGCTTACAAAGCTCATATAGAAGAGTTTTGAGCATATGCACGTCATTTTCTCTTGCTCCCACTCTATAAGTTTGCTCATAGTAGTTGCAGAAACATATTAGAAAAAGGTAAGAATTCAAACCTCCAAATAGAAATTTAAGATATCAAAAAGTATTATACAAACCTCCTCCTGATTTCATCAATCCCGAGTTCTTGCAGATATACATGAATGATTTGGAGAATGTGATCAAGGTCAACCTCGTCTATGGTACTTTGAAGATCCTTTGTAAGTTTGATCAAGCATTTTACAACCAAATTTGAAAACTTCATATTTCTTGTGGCAAAAGATTCATTTGATGGTGGAGACGGCCATCTAGAAGGGTGAAGTGGTATTAGAAGACTGATGAGTACTACAAATGACGATGTACGCTTAGCGTTATCCTGTGTTTGAAGAAAAAATCAATACAATGAACTGAAACCAATAAAAATTATATGTAGATGAGTTTAGGGGCTAATCTCACCAATATCTTAAGCATTAAAACATTTAGTACTTTGAGAAGTTGACTGCCGTCATGCATCCTTGGAACCCTTTCATTTGGAAGCCAAATCAAAATCTCTGTAACTAAATTGTCAAGCGTTCTTTCCTTGACAGCGTAAGCAAACCATTTAACCTCAAATACCTGCAATTAACAAAAAAAATACAATCTTTTAGCATGAGAAACTCTACTTGAAGCACTATAACTTCAAAGCATAAAAAGACAGCATCCCAAAGAATACAGCGAATCACCTGCATAAGTGTGTCGAGGACATATTCACAAGACTTTGAAGATGAACCCATCAGGCTAATTTCAAATGTCTTAGAAACCTGGAAAATAAATATATACGTAAACAAAAGTTATAAAGAATGAAATTCAAGTGAATGAAATGAGACAACAACTAAAGTAACGTAGCAGATAAACAAGAACGAAATTCTTTGATTAGATCGTCTACTGAATAGCCCTCGGGGTCTTTACTTGTGGCTTCAAATTCCTGGCACACACACTGCAATTGAACAATTATAGACTTTGCTTTTGACCCCTTTGCTGAAACCCCTATCTTAAAATACAAAAATGAAACAAACTGAATATTTATTTCACAAATAGGAAAAAACAAAGTATAGCTGCCATATCATACCGAAGATACAGCTCTGCTTTCTGGCTTTGATCCTTATCCATCAGACTTTGTGATCATTGAAGTTGTTTTCACTTTTGGTCGTAGCTCTTGTTTTGTCATGTACTTCTGGAAATGCACCATGTGAATTCAATCGTTCAAGAACAATTGCCAACGCGAGTCCATGAATAAACTCAGTACAATTTCAATTCAAACACCTATTATAAGCGAATGAAAACATAAAGTTTCATACATAGCAGAAAATAATATACACATATAGGTGGGGTTTTACGTACCATTTGTGGTCCACAGACTCTAACAATATCTCCAAAGAACCCCTCGGCCGCATCTTCATCATGAAGTTTAAAAGTAAGAAGTGCCTTCAGCCCAGGTGCATCTTCATCATCCATTGTCCTGGTTGTGAGCAAATTTTGATGAGCAACTTTGAAGGTACGACCTGCATTGCGCCGAGGTTCATCCACTGTTGTGAGCACATGCAATATCTTGGGTAACGAGCCCTGGATAAAAAAGGCCAGCCATGGAAATTTATTTATTTAGGTTTTTCTTATATTTTTTGTGTTTGTTTTGTATTCATATACTCTTTATACATGAAAAATTGGATTTGTTAAATTCATAGAACTAAATCAAGAAAAAAACAATTAAAAGATTTTTCTTTGTCTATAAATCCAAGGAACTAATTTTACCTAATTATTAGACCCAAAAAAAATCAACACAAAAATCTATAATTGTTATGTGGTTTAAAATTCAAGTAAATATATGAAGAGAGTCAAAAGGAGTTTCCAAATCCAATTTAGGTGACACCTATAAAAGAAAGAATTAGACTTACCTCCTTCAAGGAATTTTATTAGCTGTAAGTCCAATCTAAAACTGCTCTAATAATAAATGCAAATATTCTAAACCATAATGATTCACCAATCAACACTTGCTAAATATTAAATTGTGGCATTAATGTGAAATTCAAACACGGAGGATCAATTTTTTTCTATAGTAATTTTCCTGTCTATTAGAGTAATTCATTAGATTTTAATTGAATTGCATTGGTAGAATTTATATTTATATTGTGTTTAGAAGCATTATTTCATTTTTTATCTCAATTTAGTTATGTTTTTTTTTTTATTGTTGCCAGTGACAAAGATTTGATCCACTAATTGAGTACCGCTTTCATTCTTCAATAATCAGTGTAGGTTTGTTTTTCGTTCATTTTCTATAAAATGTGATTGTGGCGCTAAACCGAGTTAGGCGACAGTGCGAGCGTTACAAAACTTGAATGCTAGCCTAACACATATTTGTTAAGTAGTCTCTATAGAAGTTGACTTGCAAACTGAATCAATAATGAGAACTTGCGGATTAAAAAAACATTCATGCTCAAAGCAAGAACATATTTGACAATAGAATATGTATTAATTAAACTTGTCTGTGAATAGGTATAACTATGCCATGTTAAAAAGTGACGAGAAGAAGCTTTATTTTCCTCTTTTAATTAAACTGTTGTAGTAACTCTCACTAGCATTTTTGGCACCATCACTAATTCCTTCAATTGTTTGTTCAACGTTTTCGAGGTTTTTGTAATTTGATTTTTAACACCTTGTGTATCTTATTGATCATGCATGGTTTTTAGTGAGGTAGCCACCAGGTTATCCAAGCACTCATTTTAAAAAATGGTTCAACAAAGCTAAAAGGAGAAGTTGCACAGATGGTACTTCAATATAATAGAGACCTATATTGACAGTTTGGGTGAAGTATTTGAGAGGAGTTGAAGCTTATTTTCAGAATATATCAAATTGGATAACAAAGCATGGAATGATATAGGTCATTCCTCTGAACGATGCAGTTTTGATAATTTTGATAGTATATCTGGTAATTGTAACTTAATAAAGGAAATTTTTAAAAGTCTCATTAACTCTCTTCAATTGTAGTTTCAAAACAAAGACTCATTCAAACTAAAACTCATCTAAGCACGAAAATTAAATGCCGCCATTGATATTATTCCTAAAATAACCCATTTGTACAATACTCTAATGCACCATCTAATAAACTACATGCATGAATCGGCACATTAATGTTTATTGAAAACTATTTTAGCACAATTGTAACCTAAACATGGAATGTTTGAAAAATCTCATTAATGTGCAGCTTAAGAAATCTTCCAATGTACGTTTTAAACAAAGGCTAGAAAAGACCCATTCAAAGTAATAATATGTCATAAAACATTCTTCCTCTACATGCTAATAATATGTCATGAAATTCGATTCAAAATCAATACTATTAAATGTAAAAAAATACAATACATACCCGTTGATTATTAAATAGTTAGAAACCAAATTGTTTATCGTATCATTAACACCACTTTTATTTGAAAAAAAAATAGTGAAAAAGAAAAAAAACACATTTTTGAGGTTTCATTATTGACGGAAGAACATGATAGGGTAGAAAACCATGCCAAAATTTCTTTGCAAATTTAGATGCTTTAAAGATAATATTATTTCAAAGCTTTTTTGTTATATATTTTTTTCTAATTAGAAACCACAACTCATAATCAAGATTTCCTTCTCCTTCCTATTTTCTCTATTATTAAACGTTCACATTTCTCTTCTTTTAGTTTTAAACCCCGAAACAAGTGGTACGCCAAACGTAAGGGGTAAAGTGATTCATATTGGTTAGTAACATTTTTTGACAAACGGTGAGGTACATGCAATGTAAAAGAAATATTATTAACTTATCTTAAACCATGTGCAGTGCAAAGTGATTCGTATTTGTTACTACGACATTTTGTGATGAACGGTGAGGTACATGCAATGTGAAAGGACGATTATTAGTTTAAATAGTAACCTACATCACAATCCAAAGTAAAAGAGGTTTGAAGGTTGTCATTTGTGACGAGGATGGTAATATCTCAAAAACTATTACAAAAGTCGTCTACAAAGAAATACTTAAAGGTTTATGATCAAGGTTCAAGAGATATGTACAATATACATATGACATATTTTATACCATATTTAAATTTTTATATATTATCAAAGCGAAAAGGTTTGAAGGTTTTCGTTTCTGATAAGAATGGAAATATATCTAAAAATACTACAAATGTCATCTACAAAGAAGTACTAGAAGGTCTATGAATAACATGCAAGAGGTATGTACAATGCAAGAATTAGGGTTTGTATTCATAGAAACGAAATCAAGAAAAACAATTAAAAGATTTTCTTTGTCTATAAACCAAAAAAAAGATTTTCTTATATTTGTACAAGATAGCAGCGTTACATTGATTCAAACTATTTTTGGCGGGTTTTGACTTTTTCAGTTGAGTGTTTATCAATTTTTAAAAACAATTGATTATCGGGTCAACGGTTCAACGGGTTAATCTGATCTTTCACAACAAAAATAAAATAAAAAAATATTTGCAATGATTAAAAAAATATAAAAGACACGTGAAATTTACGAGTACTTTAAAAAAATTATAAATAGCTACATAATGTTGATATCTTATCTATACTCATATATAAAACATATTGCTTCATTTCTTGAATGTCAAAAGTGGAAAACATAAAATCTATTTTTAGAAATTAGGCTCTCTACATTGAAACTAAAATGTGATTCAAGGCTACACGAGTACACGGCTGATACTGAATAGAAAGGAAAGTACAAGGCTACAAACTATCTCTTCAACTTAAACTAGGAAAGTAAAAGGTTGCAAACTATCTCTTCTAACTTTGCAACATATTAGGAAACTCACGGCTGTACAATGGTTGTAATCCTCCAAAATGAAAGTCCACACCTACATAGCGAAAGTCACAAACAAAATAGGATGGATACAACTCTACAAAGTGAAAAAGACACAAGCAAAATAGGAATGTACAACTCTACAAAGTGAAAGTCCATGATTCTCCCTCGGGTTGTTCTCCAACATTCTCTTGTTTTCAGCACTTCTAGCATATCCCTTCAGCTTTTGATCCATTAAGTTGTTGGCAATGCGAATTGCATCTTGATTATAGTGGGCTAAGCAATAATAACATTTCCCTGAATGTTATCAGGCAAAACTCCTATGAATCGCTCAACCTTGTCCTCCTCATCAGGGACCATTCTCGTACACAACAAAATCAACTCCTGAAACCATGGTTGTTAAGATCCCGATCCTGATCTTAGGATCTTATGATTTTACGATACTGCAAAGCAAAAATGATCTAGATCCTACGTAGGATCCTAGTTCGACAATCCCCTTCCTGGTGACCTAGCTTGTGACATTTACCACACATAGGAGGATACGTACCTGGCTGATGATGTGCCTTGCACCTATTGCACCATGGTAAGTTCCCAGCATAGCCTCTACCCTTAGCTGGGGCTGCCACATAAACCTTAGCAGCTTCTTGTCTTCGGTTTTGCTGCTGGTGATAGTTGTTCTCTTACTGATCTTCCCATTTCCTTTTATTGTTATCACCGATCCTTAATGCCTTAGCCTAAACCCCTTGTTCAATCAGCTCTCAAGCCATATTGATTGCATCATGCAAAGTCGCAGGCTTTGAAGAAGTAACATTTCCTTTGATTCCCTCGGGAAATCCTCGAATGTACTTTTCAATCTTTTTCTTTTCAGTTGACACCAACTCATGACACATCAAAACCAGTTCGTGGAAGCGATTGTTGTATGCCTCGATGTCATCTCCTTTCAAAGTCAAAGTCCAAAGCTTTTGCTCCATCCTTTGGATTTTATTTGCTGGACAGTATTCAGTAGTCATCATAGCTTTTACGTTGCTCCAGGGGATCTGATTAGCATTAGCAAGTCCTAAAGTTTGAACATTTCCGTTCCACCAGGTTAGAGCACGACCCTCGAACGTGCACATAGCAAACTTCACTTTGTCATCTTCAGCACATTTGCAAATCTCAAACACCTGCTCCATCTTTTCGAACCAACGTTTCAGTCCGACTACACCTTCAGTCCCGTTGAAAGAGTGAGGTTTGCCGTTCGTAAATGTCTTATACGAACATCCATGCATCTCTGGTGCAACAGTCCCTCCAGTATTTGCTGATCCAGATCCACCAGCATTGTTTGAGTCAGTTCTTGTCTTTTCATATTCTTCAATAGCTTTGGCCACACGCTTTTCCACTATCCTCTTAACAGATTTCTTCTTAAATCTCCTAGGCGGCATGATTCTGGCCACGCAAGTACACAATTCGTTAAGAATTTGTAAAGGTATGCAAAGTCATGGCACGTGGTAATAATAGAGAAAAGGAAATAGAAAAGTGATATAAATAATCATAATTTAATCAGAATGGTCAATATTTATATAATTGACCGATAGAAATAGATACTGATATGTCAAAAGATAGACGTAAGAGATCGAATTTAAACCAAGTATTATATATATAAGATTATATATAATGCAATAATGACAATCGGAAAAGTAAGTAAGGATCAGGGAATACGCGCGCGTGGATATCGGATAGCGATGAGGATTCTGTATTTAAAAATGAAAGAAAAGAAAACCTTTAAACTTTGTGGTTATAGACTAGGTTTTGAAAATGACCCAGTTCCCTATAACCTTGGCTCTGGTACCATCTGTAACACCCCCAAAATCAGGTCGCAGCGGAAAGGTAACAAT
This sequence comes from Tanacetum coccineum, assembly GCA_026074375.1. Taxonomy (NCBI): domain Eukaryota; kingdom Viridiplantae; phylum Streptophyta; class Magnoliopsida; order Asterales; family Asteraceae; genus Tanacetum; species Tanacetum coccineum. The sequence goes on from BQNB010040829.1 coordinate 24,402, forward strand.
GGGGTGCTACGTCAAAGTACAAAAATCAAGATATAGAAAACGACCTTAAATGGACGTTAAAAATAAGATTCATTCAATGTCATTACAAAAGATCAGAGTTTTCACGTTAGGTCCCATAGTTTTGATAAAAAGACATTAAGATTTTATAAGACAAAAGTTTCATTGAATTTAAGAAATCAGAATCCCTCTAATAGATATCCGTCACGGCTCCCATCCAAGCTTATGCCTCAGCACCTGAGATTAAAACATGCTAAAACGTCAACAAAATTGTTGAGTGAATTCATAGGTTTATCAGGAAATAGCGTGGACCACAAGATTTCTTTGAATAGTTCCCTTTTTACTGATTTCTTCTTATGTTCATCGGCATTTGCATCGTCGACGACAGCGGTCATATTACTTTAGTTAATTGCATAAATCGTCCTTGTGGTTTGTCGGTTTAACGAAAATGGTCCCTAGCCTTTTTTTCCCGAATCCTCTCTAAAGTTTTGAGAACACCGTATCCGGTTTGTTCGATTGACGCAACTAAAATTTTTTTCCCCCGTTAGTTTGACCATTAATTACCACTTTAGATGTTGGGAATGACATAAATACCCTCGTAAAGACGTAAAAACAAAAGAAAACAAATAAAAACAGATGGAAACGAACAAAAAGTAAAAAAACATGGAATAACGTAAAAAACGTATGAAAACTACCAAAATGGACAAAAATATGAAAACGTTCAAAAACACATAAAAACGAATGAAAACGTAAAATTTTCAAAGTCAAAAACGGATGAAAACGTAAAACGTTCAAAAGTTAAAAATTAAAAATGGACAAAAACGTATGAAAACATACCAAACACACAAAAACGTAGAAAAACGTGAAAAAACGGTTTAAAACATAGAAAAACGTGAAAACCCGGTTTAAACATAAAAGGAACCTATAAAGAAGTTAAATATTACGAGGGTTTTTATGTCATTTCCATCATCTAAACCAGTGATTAACGGCGAACTAACCGAATTAGTGGTCAAGGGACCAAACCCAATACTAGGTAAAACTATAAGGAGAGGATCTGGGGAAAAAAAGATTATGAACCATTTTCAATTAACCCGACAAAACACAGGGACAATTTATGCAATTACAAACTAATTGTACCGTGTCTGCATCTATCATCTCAAACGTTTGTTTTGCGCCACTATCTCTATCTTCTGAAATATTCAGCTGTAAAACTGCATCAAAGCTTGTAATTAGAGAAAAAGAAAAAAAAAAAGGGAGGTTTCAACTATCTGTAACAAAGTTTAGCTGGCCATATCTTACCGAAGATACAGCTGTTCAATGTCATTTTGTAGTAGAGAGAGATATGTCAACCTGAAAGAAAAAATTAAACATTTTAGTTATCATTGGTTGATTAAAAACACGTACTGAAAGCTACCTTTGGGATACTGCGTGTTTGTTTGTCCCCAATTTTCTTAAATATTGGAGCCAGTTCTCCCCCATACCTCGCTCCGGCGGAATTGGGTATGTTGTTGCTAATTAGAGCCAGTTCTCGCTGTGAACACAATACAAACGTAATTTAGATGCAGTTTATCTTAGGTCAAAAGACGCCAATAAAAATCCCCAATCATCCTATGCAACAAACCAGGCTATTATATTAACTGTCTTTTCAATCATAATTGACACGCTAACTAATTATAAATTGAAAAAATCTGAGCAACCCAACCAAGTCAAACAAAGAAAAAGAAAGAACTGACCTTCAATTAGGCATCTGCACAATGTGCAGCAGGCATTGGATTATTCGCCATTGAATCACCCCAATGTGTTTGGCCGGTAGGCCCGGTTGGTGTCAACATTCTTGCAGCAGCCAACGTCTAATATTTTTATAAGAAATACAATTAATACAAGTGTTCAACACATATTGCATGAGTTAATCATGTAATCTACTAAAGAATATAATACCTGAAGATTAACGTCGATGTAGGCAAGTATTATAGGTTGGGTTTCCATATCTATTGGAACCATAGAAAGATGACCTTTAATTGCAGTGCCACGAAGCTTTGACCATATGCAAGTCATTTGCTATTGTCCCCACTCTATAAATTTGCTCATAGTAGTTGCAGAAACATATTAGAAAAATGTAAGAATTCAAACCTACATATAGCAAATTAAGATATCAAAAAGTATTATACAAACCTCCTCCTGATTTCATCAATCCCGAGTTCTTGCAGATATACATGAATGATTTGGAGAATGTGATCAAGGTCAACCTCGTCTATGGTACTTTGAAGATCCTTTGTAAGTTTGATCAAGCATTTTACAACCAAATTTGAAAACTTCATATTTCTTGTGGCAAAAGATTCATTTGATAGTGGAGACGGCCATCTAGAAGGGTGAAGTGGTATTAGAAGACTGATGAGTACTACAAATGACGATGTATGCTCAGCGTTATCTTGTGTTTAAAGAAAAAGTCAATACAATGAACTGAAACCAATAAAAATTATATGTAGATGAGTTTAGGGGCTAATCTCACCAATATCTTAAGCATTAAAACATTTAGTACTTTGAGAAGTTGACTGCCGTCATGCATCCTTGGAACCCTTTCATCTAGAAGCCAAATCAAAATCTCTGTAATTAAATTATCAAGCGTTCTTTCCTTGACAGCGTGAGCAAACCATTTATCCTCAAAGACCTGCAATTAACAAAAAAAATACAATCTATTAGCATGAGAAACTCAACTTGAAGCACTATAACTTCAAAGCATAAAAAGTAAGCATCCAAAAGAATACGATGAATCACATGCATAAGTGTGTCGAGGACATATTCACAAGACTTTGAAGATGCACCCATCAGGCTAATGTCAAACGTCTTAGAAACCTAGAAAATATATATACGTAAATAAAAATTATATAGAATGAAATTCAAGTGAATGAAATGAGACAACAACTAAAGTACCTTAGCAGATAAACAAGAACGAAATTCTTTGATTAGATCGTCTACTGAATGGCCCTCAGGCTCTATACTTGTGGCTTCAAATTCCTGGCACACACACTGCAATTGAACAATTATTGACTATGCTTTTGACCCCTTTGTTGAAACCCCTCTCTTAAAATACAAAAATGAAAAAAACTGAATATTTATTTCACAAATAGGAAAAAACAAAGTATAGCTGCCATATCATACCGAAGATACAGCTCTGCTTTCTGGCTTTGATCCGTATCCATCAGACTTTGTGATCTTTGAAGTTGTTTTCACTGTTGGCCCACTTCCGGTAGTTCTTGTTTTGTCATGTACTTCTGGAAATGCACCATGTGAATCCAATCGTTCAAGAACAATTGCCAATGCGAGTCCATGAATATCTCTTACATTTTTCAAGACCTATATAGCGAATGAAAACATAAGTTCATACTAGCTGAAAAATATATATACACATATAGGTGGGGTTTTACGTACCATTTGTGGTCCACAGACTCTAACAATATCTCCAAAGAACCCCTCGGCCGCATCTTCATCATGAAGTTTAAAAGTAAGAAGTGCCTTCAGCCCAGGTGCATCTTCATCATCCATTGTCCTGGTTGTGAGCAAATTTTGATGAGCAACTTTGAAGGTACGACCTGCATTGCGCCGAGGTTCATCCACTGTTGTGAGCACATGGCAAATCTTGGTAACGAGCCTGGATAAAAAGCCAGCCATCAGAAATTTATTTATTTAGGGTTTTCTTATATTTTTGTGTTTGTTTGTATTCATAGACTTTTTATACACGAATTTGGGTTGGTATTCATAGAAACTAAATCAAGAAAAACAATTAAAAGATTTTTCTTTGTCTATAAATCAAGGAACTAATTTTACCTAATTATAAACCAAAAAAAGTCAAACATAAAAATCTATTTTTGTTATGTGGTTTAATATTCAAGTAATTAAATGAAGAGAGTCAAAAAGTTTCCAAATCAATTTAGTGACATCTATAAAAGTATGAATTTGACTTACCTCCTTCAAGAATTTTATTAGCTCTAAGTCTTTCTAAAACGCGTCTAATAATAAATGCAAATATTTCAAACCATAGATGATGCACCAATCAACACTTGCTAAATATATATTGTGCATTAATGTGAAATTCAAACTCGGAGGATCAATTTTTATTTGCAAACGTATATAATGACGCTCTCATCACTTAACCACGACTGAACATTTTTTGTCTATATTATTTTCTGTCGGTTAGAGTAATTCATTAGATTTTAATTGAATTGCTTTGTAGAATTTATTTTATTTTGTTTAGATCATTTTTCGTTTTTTATCTATAATTGAGTTTTGTTTTTTGTTTTTTTGTTGCAGGGACAAAGATTGGATCCACTAATTGAGTTACGCTTTCATTCTTTAATAATCAGGTAGCTGTTTCGATAAATTTTTCTTAAAATGTGATTGTGGCGCTAACCGAGTTAGGCACGTGCGCGTTACAAACTTGATATGCTAGGCCTATACACATATGTTAAGTATTCTATGAAGTGCTTGAATGAATCAATAATGACTTAGACAAAAAAACAGTTGCGATGTCAAAGCAAGATATATTGACATGCATCTATTTTGAGTTTTGAGTTTTGTACTGTTTCCGTGACTGCATTTTGCTTTGTTATTCTTCTAACTATTCATACTTACACATGCATCTATTTCTGTGCAGACTCTTCTTGGGTTTGTCAATTTCAAGCTCTATGAGTCGATTAATTTGAAATATCCACCTATCCTTGATCCTCGATTGAAAGCTTTAGCAGCAGGTATGGCAAACTGTCAATACATCGCTATACTGGAGTTTGCTGTTTTTAGAGATGTGATATATCTGAAAATTTGTTCTACAAAGCTAAAAGAGAAGTTGCACAATTGCTTGCTACTCAAATATAATAGAAGACCGTATACTTGAACAGTTTGGTTGAAGTATTAGAGAGGAGTTTGAAGCCTATTTTAAGAATATAAATCAAAATGGCTTACAAAGCATATGGAATTACATAGGTTCATTCCTCTGAAGATGCAGTTTGATACAATAATGATAGAATATATGGTAATTAGTAACATAATAAAGGCAACTTTTAAAAAGTCACATTAACTCTCTTCAATTGTAATTCAAATAAAGACTCATTCAAACAAAAACCTCTCTAAGCACTAAAATTAAAAGCGTGACTTGACTATTATTCCTAAAAAAACCCATTTGTAACAATAAGCAACTAATGCCCATCATAATAAACTACATGCATGAAGTCGAGGCACATTAAATTGTTTATATGAAAACTATTCTTTAGCACAATTGTAACCCTAAACATATGTGAATGTTTGAAAAATTCTCATTAATATGCACAGCTTAAGAATATCTTTGAAATGTATGATTTTAAACAAAAGGCTAGAAAAGACCCAATCAAAGTAATAATTTGTCCATAAAACATTCTTCCTCTACATGCTAATAAGATGTGATGAAATTCGAATCAAAATCAATACAATTAAATGTAAAAAAGACAATACAATACCCGTGTGATTATTAAATAGTTAAGAAACCAAATTGTTTATCGTATTATTAACATCACTTTTATTTGAAAAAAAATAGTAAAAAGGAAAAAAAACACATTTTTGAGTTTTCATTATGGACGGAAGAACATGACAGGGTAGAAAACCATGCCAAAATTTCTTTGCAAATTTAGATGCTTTAAAGATAATATTATTCAATCTGTTTTTCTATAATATTATTTTTCTAATTAGAAACCACAACACATAAACAAGATTCCCTTCTCTTCCTCTTTCTCTATTATTAAATGTTCAAATTTCTCTTCTTTTAGTTTTAAACCCCGAAACAAGTGGTACGCCAAACGTAAGGGGTAAAGTGATTCATATTGGTTAGTAACATTTTTTGACGAACGGTGAGGTACATGCAATGTAAACGAAAGATTATTAACTTATCTTAAGATAGGGGTTGTGGGGAGGGTGGAAGCATGTGTCAGTGCAAAGTGAATCATAATTGTTACTTGACGACATATTTGTATGAACATAGTGGAACCCAAAAGAAAAACTACAAAACAAATAAACTTAATACAAATAGAGAACAAAGAAAGAAATTATAACCAAAAGTTGACTCAATACCAAGTTTTGGACTTTTACATCTTCTACGTCGAAAACCCAGTTGGCGAGTATCGAACAGTGAGCAATACCGATCCTTTATAGGTTCAGTTCCAAGACGTAAACGGCTTGTTTCTCGTAGTGTCAGAACGTGTTCTTGAAAATTGGATCCTTGGAGACTCCTACAGGGTGATATTTCTGTTGCTTTCTGGGTTAGAAAGCATGCTAGAGATGATACAGAATGATGCCTATAAGTACGTAACAACAAATTACACAGGGGATCATAAACTTGAGTTCCACTATTAAAGGTGAATGTTCATAAAAGCGTGGAAAGTAAAAGATTGATTCATTACCGACGCGTTTCCCAACATTTTCTCCGAGAGGTATGGATATAGAATCTATTACGTGTGTACTATTTGTGACAATGAGATGTATCCGTCTAGCCATTTATATTTTTTAAGTTATAATATGGTTAGAAGATACTATCCGAAAGATAACACGATGGTGGGATATTACTTTAAATAGAGGCCAGACTCATATGAAGATTGGTTTAAACTGGATTGTGAATCTTCGCTTATCTATCTAATTATAAGCAGGCTCTCGTGAAGGTGTATTTTACGTAATGTGGTGCATGTTTGGCAATATATCGGAACAAGTATATCTTTAAGCGGTATTCTTCTCCACAAAAGGAGATGATTTATGAGGATATTGTTGTCCTCTGCTTTTAATTAGGTGTCGTAATAGATGTAATCCACTTTAGTTGATAATGAGAAAAGGCTAAAAATTGGTACCTTGTCGCTTTGTAATTTCTAGCTTCTTGCTAGTGGTTTAATAATATATTGCTGTTCAAAAAAAAAAGCTAGACATCCTAAGTGAGAAGCAAGAAATGACGTGAAAGGGGCAACACAAAGCCAAAGCCCCTTAGCCCACAAAAACACATAAGGAAACAGAACCAAATACCCATATCTGATGCAAATGGGGTGACAGAAACCACATTAGACAAGCTCATGACTGCAGATCCAAAATACCACCAAAGCAAAAGAAATCACCAGAACCGAAAAGTTCGCAAGCCCTTTTTTTGGCGTCTGAGGTTAGCAAGTTTGAGCTTTCTAACTCAAATCTAAGCCATACAGTCAACTTGATAATCTCTAAGCCAAAAAAGGGAGCTTGTGAGCTTTTTCAGTTACATATAATCAAAAGCTCGCTAAATAAACTAAAGCAAACACCCTCTAAAAGAATGAATATTTACAGAAAAATAGATCATCTTTTTATAGTCGGAAGTAGAAATAGATGTGTACCTCGTAATTGCATAATCTGAAATTTGCCACTACATGGCTTAAAGATGTAAAAAAATGTGTTATAAAGGAAGTTCGTATAATGTAAACTCTTTTTTGTCGTGTTAGGTTTAAAAAAGGTGTTATTTGTTATTCTAAGGTAGACATGAACATTTTTTGTAAATGAAAATGATAAGTTGAGCATTGAATAGTTTAATTGTGGACTGAGAGTGCTATGTCTCCGCTTCTATAGCAAGATGGCTGGTTCTGGTTTACAAGTATTCCCCTTAATGCTGAAAAACTAGTGTTTGAACTTTGAAGTTATAAAATGTAGGCCAAATTGCTTTTAAGAGTATGTAAATGAAGACTTTGATGATGTCAGTGGTTTAGAGAGCATTTGTATAACAATCGTACTTTGGTGGCTAATTTTTAGGCTTAAAACATTATTTGATCGTTGGTGTTCTAACCGATATGTGATGCATTTCTGAGGTTTTGCTTACAACATTTCAAATCTTGGGTGTTCATTTGAATAGGAAACTATGTATCTTCAAAGGTGTTTTCCCCCGGGATCCGAAGAAGAAGGTGAAGGGAAACCACCATACCTATTATCACATGAAAGATATCGCTTTTCTTAAACATGAGCCACTTCTTGAGAAGTTCCGTGAGATGTCTAAGAAGAACAAGGATCTTGCTGAACGCCTATTGACACGGAAGCCTACTTATACTCTTGATATGCTTATTCGTGAAAGGTTGGTGTTACTCTATCTACAGTATACCTTATTTACTCGCTTTTGCCAATTATTATCATCTTCTGATTGCTGTTTTTTTCTTTGGCTTTAGATATCCCAAGTTTATTGATGCATTAAGAGATTTAGACGACTGTCTCACCATGGTCCATCTTTTTGCTGCCTTACCTGCTATTGAGAGGGAAAGTATTCAACCAGAGCGAATCCATAACTGTCGAGGGTATGTGTTGTCACTATTTTCGACTTGAATATTTTATTAATGTTAATATATTTGAATCTAATGTTCCTTCAGGTTGAGTGCATTTAGTGGCAGCATAATCTCATCGGACGCATAAACTAAGAAAGGCTTTCATATCTGTCAAAGGCATATATTACCAGGTACATTGGTCTCGACATATCTCTGCGTATTTTTTCTGTTTGTGCTATTTCACCTAGTGTTAATTTACCAATCAACTTCTGTTCAGGCTGAGGTATGAGACGGTCAAAAAGTTACATGGTTACTCTCATAGCATCCAGCGCAAGTGATGCCTCACGATAGTTGATTACACTAATTGATGCTTACCTTCTTTCGAGTTCATGAGGTTCTTTTTGATACTAATTTTCCATACTGTTCATTTGAGTTTTGTAACTGTTCTGTGACCCTGGTAAGCGATTTTGCTTTGTTATTCTATACTAACTACACGTAAAACTCACTCGCAATGCAACTATTTCTATGTGCAGAGGACTCTGCATTGGTTTTGTAATTACAAACCTAATGAGATCGACGAATAAAACCCAAAAGGGTATTCGGGTTTATTGTTATTCGGTTACAAGGTTTTCGGTTGGATTAGGGTTTAAAAACCCTAATTCGGTTCTTGGATTATTCGGTTACAAGTCAAGGGTTTGCGTGGTAATCGGGATATAAAACAAAGGTTGTTAGTTAGTGAAGTTAAGCCTAGCATAGCTTAACGTGTTCGGTTGACGTGATTGTGTGAGCAACCGTAGAGGCAATTATTTTAATTGCTTGTTTCGTTTTCTTGATCAAATTATCAAAAGGTACGCGTTTCTATTTACCTTTTATTTTGTGTTAACCATATGCTATTACTAGGTCCTATCCGCTGCGTACTCGTGGCTAAACTAGTTACCTAGGTATTTAAATCCCAACAAAAACAAGACGTTCTTCTTGGGTCGTGAGGTAGGATCAATGTTTATCTATACCTTTACTTCTCTAGTCTTGTTATAAGTTGCACGTTTTAGCCCTCTCCGTTTTGCTTTAAAGTGAATGTTGTGCTGTTCAGGTTCCAAGGGACGGGAGTCATTGCTTTTTGTTATAACCTCCTTCGGTGGCGTGGTGTCGTGGGAAGGAGATGGAGCTCCATTTGAGGAATCTAACCGGGACATTGATTATCAGGTATGTCGTAACACCCGGCTCTCATATCTGATAAAAACAAACAAGATAAATAACCGACATAACAGAAGGCTATTATTCAGTAGCAATTTGACACCATTGTTTCTGTATCTTATCGGAACAATTGTTATCATTTATAAGAATCTTATACTTTTATATTATGTGTATATTTTTGATAGGCCGACTCAAAGTCACGAGTTTATTTCCAGAGACTATATACAGCCGCAATGGGTGTTTGACTGCATAAATAATGCAAGAATCATACTACCAACTGAGGACTATTTGGTTGGAAAGTAAGTTCTATAATTGTTGCGGTTGATCTAGTAGTTTAATCTTTTTTTCCAAATGTTGACGTATCATTTTTTGAATAACCAGAGTTCTTCCACCGCATCTGTCTCCATTTGTTGACAATGAAGCAGAAGGGTATGTGCCCAAGTATGCAGATACCATTAAAAGGCTTCAAGCAGCTGCGAGAAAAGAAATCCTTCCAATGCCAGGTGCGGAAATGGACGATCATTGATAGGGCAGAAGCTAAAGAAGCTGCTGAAAGAAAACGGAAGGTTCGTTATATGTTTTACAAATTTGTTTAAATATTTTTCAGCGTCGTATTCTTCTACTCATTTGTCACCAAGTTTGCTTAAATTTATGAGATTTTTGTTGTATGCAGATGGCGATTGATGAAAAACAGTTCCATCAAGAACTGAAAACGGAAATGAAAGGGATGCAGAAGACGTCTGATACTACTGAGATTAAGAAGAGTGGTGAAGAAGATGACGCGGATGATGCATCTCCGAAACAGCTTATTAAGGATGATGAAAGCAGGGCCATGGTAACTATGTCACGTAGAAAACAGAGACTGTATGAAGCCATGCAGGTTAGTTTTTGTTTATCCGGCTAGCTAAATATCCGTTGTGTGTATAGAGAAAATCATTCGACTATTTACCATGTTCCATTTCTGACTAAACTATTGTTTCATTTACTTTTACAGATTAGCAAAGAAAGGAAAAAAGGCAAATATCGATACTCTCGAGAAGAGGAATTATTCCAAGATTCTGTCATCTTTTTTGTGGCATGCTGATTTTGTTACGATATATGGAATAGCATCGAACTTGTTGCAAATTGCAATTGCGATGTATGCACTACAAAGCAGTATGTCTTAAGCGCTACAAAGTAGTACGGTCTTTGAGGAGGAGCTTAATAGTGTTGGAAATCAGCCTTCCTCACCCTCGGTCATGCTCACAGAAAACTCACAACTGAACAAAACATAAATTTAGCGACTCTCATGTGCTCACATGTTTTGGGTTTTCTGTGTGTTATATTTATATGGAAAACTGATGACTCTTACAATAAAATACATGCTACCTATTTATAGACTAACAAACAAATAAAGCAAATACAACATGCTGCTATCCCACGTCCTCCTTTATTGCCTATTCTAATGCCATGCAAAATATTCAACCCCATGACTCCCTAATACACGGTCAAACACACAGACTTGGTAAACCCCACTTCATTTTATTCAAATGCTAAATGGAGCAACCCACTTCTGAGATCCATACCCACTGAACCATGACCCGTGGACACAGCCCATCAAGATTAAACCCAACATTCACCCCCTTAATCTTGATGCCTTTCACGGTCTCGGCTCCTACGATCATAATCACGAACACGGTCTCTTTCTCGCTTCTCTTGCTCTTGCTATCTTTTCTTCCTGTCTCTTGATCTTGCTGCTTTCATTCTCCGTCTTGCTTTCTTGTGATCACCACATGTGATCAACTTTGTTCGGTCTTTCTGTGAATCTTCGGTCATTTGATTCAACAGTTCGGTCTTCAGCTATTAAAGCTTCGGTCTAGACAACCCGCCGGTCACGGTTATCTCTTTCGGTCTTCGGTCTAATCTTTCTCAGGTGAGCCTTCGGTCTCTTGTCACCTGTGTCGGTCTAATCTTTCTTGGTCTAGGTGCCACCCGGTCTTTTTGCGGCTATCTCGGTCTTCCGGTCTCTAGCTTACACGATCTAGGTCTCTTTCTTTCTTTTGAGGCCTTCTTTCTTTCTTGCTTTCTTTCTTGCTTTCTTGTGGCCTGCTACTTTCTTTCTTTCTTGCAGTACCACCGGTCTCTTTCTTTTGGTGACGCCTCTTCTTCCTTTCTTGCTGATCTTGATCAGCTTACTTTCTTGTTCTTTCTTTGTTGATTTGAATCAACACTTGATGCTTGCTTTCGTCTTTCGCTGCGTGATTACACAGAAGGCAATCATCTCTTTCTTTCTTGCTACCCACCAGGTATGAGCCCCTAAGCTCTCAAACCCGCCGTTTAATCGAACTCAGCTCTGATACCATGTTGATAATCAGCCCCTTCCCCACCCCCGAACCCATGTCCTCAAACACCAATCAAAACGGCAAGATGGGTTTCAATGCTTTGTAATATTAATTGGAAGGAAACTGAATACATGTACAATATGAAACCTACTGCTATTTATAATAAAACTCAACCAAAAGAACCATGCAACGTGCACCACTGTTTCCTAGTAAACAGCAAACAACTAACTGACCCACGTATTCCTAACAACATGGGAACTGCTTTTATTTTCTCTAGAATCGGTCAAAACAAATACTAAGTCACTGACCCATTCTTCTTGATTCGGGACCCACATACTGACCCATATACTTGGCCCATCAAGATTATCCAACACCCCTCCTTATCTCCGCTGTTGGAAATCATAATCCCATTGATCTTTGTAGGGCTGCAAAGTCGACACACCAGGAAGAAGAAACAGGCCTGAACTCTTTTATAAAACCTGTACCTTTAATCTGTTTGGGCCACAGACCCAAACCCATTAGGTTTAGATTATAACGGTTTAGATAGGTTATAACGTTTACTTTTTATTAACCGGTGTATCCCTTATCAAAGGCACCGATTCAATGTATATATATAGCATAGATTCTGTAAACAAATCATCCTTTCAGATTTATATATCAGATTACCAAAGGGATCACCCCTTGTTTTCCTGTCTTGTTTATTCCTTGAATGATGTTACATGATGCTTGTTTGATCATTATTCGATCCTGGACATATGGAACCTGTGAATTCTCAACATGGTATCAGAGCCAGAAGGATCAAGCAACACCACAATTCATGTTCATCCATCATTCAAGAATCAAACCTGATTTTTCTATTAAAGAAGACGCAACCATGGATGCCAATGGAAGAAGAAAAGATGTCGAATTGAAGAAGAAAGATTATCTTATTTGGTTTATGATAAGAAGAAAGATTTTAAAGATTGAAGACATTAAGATTTTAAAGATTGAAGACATCAAGTTTTTAAAGAATGAAGACATCAAGATTGAAGAAGGCGTCAAGAAACAAGAAGATTAGAAGACACAAAGATTAATAGATTAGGGGGAATATGTTGAAAATCATAATCCCATTAATCTTTGTAGGGCTGCAAAGTCGACACACCAGGAAGAAGAAACAGGCCCTGAACTCTTTTATAAAGCCTGTACCTTTAATCTGTTTGGGCC
>BQNB010040830.1:0-47136 GCA_026074375.1 Tanacetum coccineum
ATAAGTTCACTTGTAATCCACTATCTCTGCCTTATTTCACCAAAATCAGTTAAAAAATTCGATTTTATATAAATAAGGGGGTGTTTGGTTTTGACCCAAAATGGGTCATATGGGGTTGTGCATGGGTCAAGTGCACTCAGCCACTTTTGGCTGAGTGTGTAGGGTTAACTAAGCCTTTAAAATTACCATTTTTAGTTTAGAAATAAGTTTTTATAGCCCCTTTTAGATTCTGTCAAATTTTCATTAAGCTCATTTGAGCTTAAGTGCTCAAGCTGCAATAAGCAGCTTAAGCAATTGTTTTGTGCTCTATTGTGTCATTTCTAGACAGCAAACCCAACCCTTGTTGCTGTTCTTTTGGTTTGACCAAGTAATAAGCCAAGTTTGTGTTTAAATGATTTTTGAAAATCCCACTTTTTAGCCCCATTTATCAGCAGCTTTTTCTAAGCCTTAAGCCCCAAAATTTTGAATATAAGCTTATTTGCCTCCCCTTTTCTTCTGTTTGTACTTGGATTTAGCCAAAAAGCTCTTATGAGCTTATTTGCATAAGCCCAAAAGCCCCCTAGCTCACTGTTTTGAGCTCCCCTGGTGCTGAGCACCAAAGTTAAGCCCTTTTTTCTAGCTTATTTTAAATATAGCCATAGAATTTTATTGTTTCTTAATATAGCTTGTAGGTAGTTTTATTAGGTTTAGCAGCTTATTTCCATTAGTTAGCTTATTTAGTCAGCTTAATATAAGCTCAAAAGTGACCTTTTTTCTGTTTTCCTTTTTGCAAACTGTTAGACATAGCTTATTTGACTTCCAGCTTATTTTAGGGCTTATTTAGATAACCTTAGCTTATCATTAGGACTCCCTTAGCCTAGTATCTTATTCCCATAGTTTGTAGCTTATCTTGTGAGCTTAAGCCCCAAAAGGAAAGAAAAATAAGCTCTTAAGCTTATTTAAGCTTTTGCAGCCTTAAGAGCTTAAACTTCTGGCTTATTCCTTGAGATTCAGCTTATGTGCTTGTTATGAAAAATGTTCCCTATAAGCCCCTGAATAAGTTTGCTTTTTTAAGTTTTCAAAAATAAGCTGTTGGGACCCACTTTGTAATCGGGGTCCACCTCAGGGACCATTTGTGTAATTTTCAATTTTCTTGTTAACAGTGTTAGTCCCTGTGGTTAGTTAGCCTGTTACCCCGTTTGTCCTTGTGTCCTTTCACTGTTAGTCCTTTAGTTTTAACAACAGTTAGCCTTAGTTAGTTTATTTAATTTAATTAATTAATTTAGGTTAAAATTTAATTAGTTTAATTACTTTTTATAAAATCAGTAACTTTTGGGCATTTTTATATTTTTAGAATTGTTAACTTTTTCTTTATTTAATTTTATTTTTTCAGAATTTTTATAACTTTAATTTTTTGTCTTTTTCTATTTTCTTAGTTTTAATTAGTTTTTAATCTTTAAAAAATCATAAAAAAATCTAAAAATTAATAAAAAAATATTTTTCTTTTTTACAAAATTTTCTTTTGTCATTTAGTGTCTAGGAAAAATATAAAATTTAGTGTAGGCTTAATTTTTCTTAAATTTCAGTTTTAGACCCGTTTTTACCGGGTAAGTTTTACCGTTTCTTTTCGTTTTACATTCAAACGACCTCCGTTTTTATTCTAGTTTTCTTTATTTTTCAAATTAAGTTAATTAGAATTTAATTTTGATTTTTAATTTAATTTAGCATTTATTTTCTAAATTTTTAGTATTTAGGGTTCCCGATACCTGATTCTGTTCCCCGTATTTTAGTATAAATCTAATTTTAGGATTTCTCTATAACCAATTTTGTTTCCCGTAGTTTTTTAAGATCCTATTTCCTTTGCTTGTTTCCCGTAGATTAAATTAGGTTTTATTTATTTAATTTTAGTTTTAATTATATCAGTAATCATATCAGTTTCTCCATCATTCAAATTCTCATCAAACCAGGATAAATTTCAATTGCAGCCTCGTTGGGACATACGACCCGGGAATATCTCTTCCGGAATCTTTTTATCATTGATTTGCCTAGTAGTATTATATACGTATACTATTCGGCGAACCAGTGGCCACAAAGGTTCACCTCCACCGGCTCCGAGCTATCCAAAAGAATAGTTGCCATGAAATTAGTTGGCTCGCAATGTTGAATCAGATACGAGGTAAAAAAAACCTCACACTCTTTTTATAATTGAATTAATCATCAAGTTAACAAAAATAAATATATGTTCACGCGCCCAAATTTCCCTTAAAAAATTTAAGTTATATAGGCAAGTTATCAATTGCGCCCAAAATTCACCCCATCTGAAATTTTAAACCGTAAACCCATATTTACCTTTTTGGTTTGCTCCATAATCCCAGATCTGCATTTTTTTTCTCTCCCAAATTGTCCTTATCAAACCCACAACCGCATCCGACATCGAAATGTAAAGTATATGCTTTGACCGATCCGGGTAATTTTGATACTCTAAATAAAAAGAATTGTGTATTGTCTTTGTGATATTAAGATTAAATCGGGATGAAAAAGAACACGATACTTGTTCTACGATGGAATGGTTTATTGATTTATCCATGTGGTTTGATTACAAGAAGTTATTTATTTTTTATGATTTATTTTATAAGATTCCTTGTGTTTTGTTCTAGTAGGTGAAAAAACTTGTTATACATGGGTTTATCATCTGTTCTTGTTTAGGTTTCGTAGGTAGATGTATTGCTAATTTGCTATCATGTGTTAACTTGTGCTTCTTAATTTTGCAATTGGTGTGTGGTTTTTGTTATATGTATCATGTGTTAATTATGTGAAACCTTGAACTGCTCTTACCATGATCTATTGATCTGGTTACCATACATATTGGATAGTTGTTTAAATGATTAAATCGTTTAGAGTTAACATATAGTGCGTGAATCTTTGATTAGTGTTTGAAACTTTGTATATAAAAGATGAGTAGGCTTTGTATCTGGCTCAAAAAATGCAGTCTCTATCCTTTGAAATTTATCATCCCATGCTCTAAAATAAGTAATTATAATCAAGGCATTATTCATAAAATCTGAAATTTATTACATAGTAGGATAAGTAAGTGCTCTTCAATATTTTATTAAGAATTTGTTACTTAAACATAAAACGTTTTCTATTTTCTGCACGTTTACCTTTTCATTTGTGTGCTGTGACTTGATCTGCCTACAAAACATATTATTGGTGAAGGTAATTCCATAGTATTATGTTTTTCATTTATTTTAACATAGTTTCTAATTTATTTTGTGTTTCATTGATAAAATGGTCCATACATGCATAGTGATTATTTGTCACTGTCAAATACTTAAAATATGTTGCGTAGTTATTATAATATTGTTCGACCAAAATATAAAAGACAAAAGAAAGAAACGAACTGATATTAGTAGACCTCAAATATCTAATGCCGAATTAGAAAGTGACAGTAACAACTTTGATCCACGTGCTACTTCTAAAAGACAAGATGTAAATAGAAGTACATTACATAATGGTACTGAAACACATTGGGTGTCAATTTTGTGATCGTGTCAATTGTAGACACTACATTGCCAAATGTCACAAAAGCTACTGTACCATAGATGAGAGAAAAAACAAGGGGGTGTTTTTAGACAAGTAAAAAATATCTGACATGTTAGTTGCTTCCATCTAAAACTGTTATTCAAAGTGGGCAGTGACTTCTCTCGCTTGCAAAATTTGTTGGATACCATACGAAGAATAAGCATTGCCTATTGGTTAGTAACGATGGTAGTTAAGATTAAAAGAAAAAAAACATTTTCACGTTCAAATGATATTTATGTCTCATAAATTTTTAACGTTTATTAAATATTGCAGGTGCGACTGAAAGTGGGGCAACGTGTTTATATCGCATATGTGATGGCAATGCACGAACACATGACACAAATCAAGGTGAGTTAAAATCTGCAGGTATCTACCTTTATATAGCTTATTCATAATCCCTTTTTACTTTTTTTGCTAAAAAATATTTTTCTTTCTTTGATATGTTAACTAATGTATACAGGTGCATCATGACCCTACTCTTAACTTTTGTGATATGTTGTTGAGGTACATTTCTCACAATGATGTAAAAGAATTAAGTATTAACCCTCTTGTACCTTTCTTGTAGTTTATCCATTATGAAAAAAGAAGAAAACATGTGTAAATTTGACAGAAAAATGATTGAGGTCCATCATGGAAGCATAAGAGGTAACAGTTATTTAGTATAATTTTAGAATGAGTTAATGTTGTAAGTGGTATTCTATTGTAGTAAATGGTTTGATGTATTTTGTTTTGATTAGGTTAAACGGAACAACATAACGTTGTAACCATTTTTTAAGAATTATAGCTTAAGTTGTAGCAAAACTGATTTTACCACTAAAGTATATATAATGCTTTATTTTTTTGTAAGTCTCTTTAAAGCCTGTTACCTTGTACCCGCTTATGTTAAAAAATTATATTGTACCCATTACACTACCAACATTGATTCAAAATTTTTGCTAATTTACAACCATGTTTGGTTTATAATGAATCTAACAAAAATTCTTAACCTTTTTAACCTGTTTAAAAAATGTTTCAAATGAGGCTGAAATATTAAACCCATTTGATCCAACTCGGGTTTAAGTTTGAAACTTTTGACCCATTTTAAAAATTGGATACCCTTTCCTTTGCTATTTTTTATATCGAACTTTCTTTTCTTGTTTCAAATATATTTCTAATGTTGGGATATTATATTATGCAAGGTTTATGATGAAGACGTGATCTGATGAGCTTTATTCGAGTCCGTTAGTAAAAAATCATAATATTGATTTATATTAAGTTCCAAAGATGACATTTTCATTCTAAAGACCATGGTTTACAAGGATGTTGGATGTATGTACTTTATAGTATTAAAGTGACTATGTTGACTTGATTTTATGGATGATTAATAAAAATAAAGTTTAGTTTATTTTTGGCTTCCATTCAACTATATTTGCTCATATCTGAGATGGTTGGTTGATACAATGGTGTATTAAAAGGTATTTGTAACGAAAAATAGTGCTAATATACGTCACTAATGATTACGCAAACTGTACCAAATAATTAATTGACAAGCACAAAAACATGCCAAATGTTTTTTTTGCAACAAAAAGTGGAAACCGTGCCAATTATATTTGTCATGGTAGATAAAACCGTCCTAGTCAATTGTACCAAATTCGCATTTGACACGGTAAATAAATTGGTACCAAATACATATTTAGCACGGGATATAAAAATGTGACGAATTCCTATTTTAGAACGGAAGGTTATCACCCGTACCAAATACCTCACTCATTGCACCCCAAGGTTAAACCCATGGCACCCCAAGGTTAAACCATCCCATGAACCGTGCCAAATACTATTTAGAACGGTTTCAACCCAAACCAAATGTATTTGGCACCCTTATATTTAGGACGGAGCCAAAATTGTGCCAAAGCCGTGCCAAATGCTATTTGGCATGGCTTTTTGAGTATTTGGCACAATTTTCCCTAATCCCAAATACCCTTTTTTCTTGTAGTGATAACATACTGCTTGCACTATATCTGGTCTACTAGATGTCAGATACATGAGTGATCCGATTTTACTACGGTAGTCAGTTTGGTCTACGAGTTTTCCACTCATGTCTGCATCTAATTTAGGTTTGGTAGCCATCACTACAAGAAAATGTGGTTTTTAGGACGAAACTTTTTGGAACGGTCAAATAATCGTGCCAAATACACGTATTTGACACTTGTTGGCTAACTGTGCCAAAAAAGTAGGTATTTGGGACAACTATTTAAAAACTGTTCCAAATACGTATGCATTTGGAATGTTTTTTAATAATAGTGCCAAATACATGTGTAATTGGAACGGTTTGAGTTACCCGTGCCAAATACTTGTGTATTTGGGACGGTTGGTACCACCGGTGCCAAATTTGTATATGTATTTGGAACACTATCTAATGTTGGGGCCAAGTACTTATGTATCTGGAATGATTGGTAAGAACGGTGCCAAATGCGTATATGTATTTGGAACGATTTTTATATGTTGTGAAAAATATGAATGTATTTAGGGGAAATTTTTATATAATGTTTTTAATTCTTATGTATTTGGAACATCTTTGAAATACTGGCCAGTTTACACAAACTGGGGTTAGTTTACATTTTTTCACGCACGTGTTGACTATATGTTGCTTATATTTTGTTAGACACAAATTAAAATTTATAACCGACTTTATTAATTTACTCTAATATACGATAGCCTTTCGTCATTAACTTTTACGCTCTATAAATTAATGTTAGGTTCAAGAAAAGTGTTTATTATTAAACGAATTGGTCTTTGTATAGTTTGTTTGGTTTATAGTTTTATTAGTAATTATAATGTAATAAAGTCTAACTTGGTCAAAGTTAAGTAAAGTTGACCAATGTTTGACTAGAGTTAAGAAATTAGATTAGGAGCAACAATAAGTATAAATACCCATCTAGGAGGGGTATTTATGCAAGTCTTTACATTTTGTAAACTCACTTCTCCTTCCTATTTCTAGTTTCTCTTTAAATGAAAACTTTGAAAATGATAAAAAAAAATACCCTCTAGCTCCTCTCATATGTTCTATAACTTTCGTATGATATCTACTATGCAAACATGACATATAATAATTAATTTATATATTTAATTAATATCTATCAAATTACTTCAAATACGCCGCCTTCTAATTTTTGGTGAGCTAACTTTGTTGTTTCTTAATTAAACACTTTTTACTCTAAGGTCAAGATAAAAGTATTCATATTATTCATGAAAATATAGATAAACAAATGATCGAGGTCATCTATGTTTAGGTTACCTGGCAAGACGACTCTTTGACTCAGATGTATGTGCTAGATATAAATGAGGTGTTAAATTTAAGGATTTCTAATTGTTGTTTTGGGTCTTTTCTTAAGCAATTCGTATAACATAAGCCCGTTTGACCTGTGGCCGTTTAAACCCGTGCTTGTTTGGACCCGTGGCCCGAGCTCGAGCCTGAACCCGCCCGACCCTCTCGTTTTGTCACATCATAAATAGATTAGTATGCTTTTTATATATAAAACCCGTATGTATGATCAAAAAACATTACACTATTTAACAATCATCAAATGGCCTAGCGTGGTAAGGTATAAAACAACCCGTGTAACACATCCCTTGATCATTTGTCTCAAAAACTAGAGAATGAGAACCTGGAATTAGAGTTTCAGGTTTTGAATTATGCTAAAGAAAATGCTCAAGACCACATACAAAAACCTGTTGACTCTATCTCTGTAACACGGGCTCAAACCAAAACAATAATTGACTCTTTAAAAGATAAATTACATGACACGATTTATGAAAATGCTAAGTTAAGAGCTCAGTTATTTGATAAGACTTCTAAACAAAAGGACACCACCAAAGGTACGAGTGTGAATACTCAGTTTAGAAAGCAATCAATTTTGGGAAAACCCACTTCCTTCTGTATCAAAACCATTCATTAAGCGATCCTTTTTCCAAAATCTAGGGTCTTTTTATTTTTTTTTTTTCCCAAGATCGATGAGTCACAGCCTTGGGATTCAAAAAAACCAGTCACTCTCCTCCAACATCGGACACCCACACCACAAGAATCAAAAGTTGTGAAAAATGATAACGTGATTGCCTTAGGAATATTTAGGATTAATCATTTTAAGACTTCTAGGGAAGAAAAGTATGTGCCTAACAAACCTATTAAAGCAAGCGTTGTGATAAAATTGATCACAGTTTCACAACCTCATGTCATCACTAAGAAAGATGTTAATTCTGACTCAAATGGTTTGTCTTCTACAGGAGTAAACAACACTGCTAAGACCAGAAGACCACAGCCTAGGAGCAATATAAAGAATGATAGGGTCCCCACTGCGTCTAAGAGTAGTTGCAGCAAGAATAAAGAAGTTGAAAGAGAGAACACCCTAGGAACTTACTACATTCCTAAGAATAGAAACATATGTCATCTGAAGTAATAACGTTAAGCTTGCTATATGGAATGAAAATCGAGAAGTTGTTTGTTGGCCAGTGTAAGCAATGTATAATATAACTGCTGAATCAAGATTGTCCGTGTGTCTTAATTATGTGAATGGCATGAATTCTCTTGTGAAGAAAATCAATGCTAATGTTTCAAACACTGCAAATAAAAAGAAACATAAGCCAAAGGTCTTGAAACCTAAGAAAGTAGGGTCCAAAGAAAGACTTGCTTCACCTAAGCCTAGGAAACATAGAACTTGCCTTAGGTGGTCACCAACTGGAAAATTTTTGACCTTAAAGGAAAAATAATCACATCTAGTGAATCTGAGTGTCAGTCTGACTGCTCAAGATGTGGATTCATGCATTACTTCAAACCCTCGTGGGAACCTACAATTCAAACGGTTTTTTCCAAATTTTCCAACTCTGTTCTTGGCAGGTTATCTAAATTTGTTTATGGTGCTTCGACTCGGGTTATTCCAAGCATATGACCGGGAATCTAATGCTTCTCATCAATTTCGTTTGAAGTTTTTAGGAATCGTTCCGCTTTGGAAATAATCAAGTTTGCTCGCAATTTCTGGGTATGTTGATCGTCAATTAGGGAAATATATTGATCACCAGGGTTTATTTCGTTGAGGCATGGGGCACAACCTGTTCTTAGTTGTGCAGTTTTGTGACTCAGATTTAGAGGTTGCTTTCATAAGAAACACTTGTTTCGTCAGAAATCTCGAAGGGGTTGACTTGTTAAAAGGAAATCGCACAACAAACCTTTACACTATCAATCTCCATAAATGGCCTCTGGATCTCCAATTTTCCTCATGGCTCATGCTACTTCTACCAAGTCTTAGTTATGGCATCAACGTTTATCCCACCTCAATTTTGACACCATAAATGACATTACTAAAAACGATCTTGTCACCGGTCTTCTAAAATTCAAATATCATAAAGAACATCTTTGTCCCTCATGTGAGCAAGGAAAAAGCAAAATGGCATCTCACCCACCCAAACCAGTTCCAAATTCTAAGCAGAGGTTACACCTTCTTCATATGGATTTGTGTGGCCCAATGAGAGTCGAAAGCATAAACGGTAAGAGGTATGTTTTGGTGATAGTAGATGATTACTCTCGTTACACTTGGGTACACTTTCTCAGATCAAAAGATGAAGCACCAGAGGAGATTAAAACCTTTCTAAAGAAAATTACAGTTCTACTACAGGCTCTAGTCATCATTGTAAGAACCGACAATGGCACAGAATTCAAGAATCAAGTGCTTAAGGAATACTTTGATAGTGTTGGCATCTCTCACCCAACGTCTTCTATCAGAACACCTTAAAAAAATAGAGTCATGGAACGAAGAAATCAGACGTTAGTGGAGGCTGCTAAAACAATGTTGATTTTCACTCGTGAACACAATTTCTTACGGGCTGAAAACCATGCTACGTATGAGTTTCCTATACCAAAACTCTCGAATAATTCATTGTCGAATTTTATCAAAAAACGAAAGGAAACCAACACATTAAATACGAGGGGGCCACATTACAAAAAGATAATAAACGGAGAAACCCAGAACATGATATTTGTTCTAAAAAAAAAACGACCCCCATACCAACGCCTCCTCGGGCCCGCATCACAGAACCCCACCCCACCCATCACTGATACCTGAACAAACAATATGGTGCCGTCGAAGTAGTCCACCGTATCTCAAGACCAAAAGGCACCCTATTCAACTACCCTAGGTTATTCTGCTAAAGTCTTGGCATTACCAAACCCAGAGTCTACAAACCGATGTACAAAGAAAATCATGGAGACAATGAATGTCACATTTGAATGAGCTTTCAGCGATGGCTTTTGAACAAAGCAGTTCAAAACCTTGGGATCAAAACATGACATTCTGGACAAATCATTTCGGACACGATCTTACTTTGCTCTGTCAACCATAGCACTCAAAAAACCAACTGAACGTGAATTGGATTTACTGTTCGAAGCTATGTATGATGATTACATTGTGGTCAGCCATCATTTGCTACAAGAACTGTTGCGGCTGCTCAAGCACCTTAAGTTCTTCAAACTCCAACGGCATCTACAACAACAGCAGACACCGCACCGACACCAACAAATTCATCCTCTCAAGCTACAAATATTCCAAATACGTCATAAGATGTTGACAATCTCAAAACATAACAACAACATGTTCAGCAACAAGAGAATCAAGCTTCACTCCAGCCTAAAATAGTTGCTAATAATGTTCCAAATGCTATGCTCGATGGAAATACGTTTGTAAATCCATTTGCTCCTCCATCCACAAGTGCTGCTGAGTCATCATCTTCACAATATGTGGATCCAGCGAACATGCATACATTTTATTAACCTTATCCTCGGAATATTTATGGACTAAGGATCACCCTCTAGAACAAGTGATAGGAGAACCTCACATGACCAGAACTTGATAAGGAATCAACAACGATTAGATGGGGGCATGTGCATGTATGCATTAACAGTAAGAACTATCCAGTTCAAAAGGCTTGATATCTGGTGACTTAGTTCCCCCGCTCAAATAACATAAAACCACGCCACCTTACTACTTTGGAAATGGTTATTGTTATATTTATTTTCCATATTTCAAAAACAAGCATGAAGGAAGAGAGAGCGGAACACGAGTCATGTTCAATCCAAAACAACAAGACTCGTCCCTAGTTGTGAAGGGTACCGTCAAGAGTAAGAAATAAATTTTAAAGAATCCTTCCGCTCCTGTTGCTAGGATGGAAGCCATCAGGAAATTTTTGGCCTACACTAACACACACATCGAACACTTCACCAAAGTGTATTTCAAAAAGTGGACAGTAAAAACTTCTTTCTTGCATGGGTACGTTTCAAAGAGTGACTGTACATGTGTCAACCTAAAGGTATCCAATTCAATCCGAGAAGCCAATCAATGTTTCCTTGTTATCCAAAGTTCATGTCTAATTCTACAAGTTAAAAAAAGGCACTCTATATGGGTTAAAAAAAAAGCAAACACCAAGGGATGGCCATATGTAACGGCACTGAATTGTAAAGTTCATTTTCCTTCTTCTCTCCTCAAAAGTCTCCAAATTACATCTTCTTCTCTCGCCCCTACTCCTACATAAGTCACAATTAAAATGCACATTAATCTTAAGGCCCGACCAGTCCTGGCATCCGACCCAGCCCCGCAACCGACCCTCCCACAAAGCAACACCCACCACCCAACGCTTATAATATCAATCCGTCCACCTCCTTCAAACCAAACAAAATACAAGTCCATAAAACAGGCCTGACCAAACCCCCCCACCTTACACCGCCCGAGCCAACAAAGATAGGTAAATCACAAACGGTAAATGCCCCCCCACCGCGAGCACTCCCCCCTCTTCCTACACCCTACTCCCAAACATAACACCTCGAATCACCAATCACCAGAATTAACACCCTCCCCCCCCCAATCAATTACACCAACGCTACCCACCCCCCCCCACCTGCCTCGCTCCCCACACGCACTCTTTAGTATAAACTAAATAAATCAAACACATGGCGACCCCTCACAACACAGTTAACGGAAACCTACCAACCCCCCCACAAGGCTTCATTCCCCTCCTAATGAGCAAGCCCCTCCACCCCCACCTCAACCCCCAACCCCCACTCAACCCCGCAGTACGTGCAACCACCAATCAGCCTTTCCGGCGCATCCCTTCCCTCCTACAAAAAAAAAAAAAAAAGATAAAAAACAAAAAATAAAAACAAAATAAAATAACAAACAAATAATAAAAAAAAAATGATAGAAATCAACTCCAATGACAACAAAAAAAAAGAAAAACACAAAGAGAAAAAAAACAAAAAAAAAAAAACAAGAAAAAAACAAGAAAACCCCCAAAAAAACCCATGATTGTGATACAATCGTACCTCCCCTCCCCCTATCCTCACACATCAACCACCCCCCGACCCCCCCCCACCCGTGTAAAGCCAAACCTATAACCACCCCACTAATGAATTGCAAACCCCCATGTATATCCCGATAGAACTCCCATGCAGATCAAAGACAAGCAATACCCGACAATAATGGAGAATCTAAGTCAGATGGATGCATGGCAATGCAACGAAGAAAAAAACAACCATGTGCAATCTCTACCTCACTCACAAAGAAACCAAACAAAGACCCAACAACCCCACGCGGGAAGGAGTCCGGCCCCCATACCCTGCTCCTCGATCCACTGATACTCCACTATCTAAGAATAAACTGAAACTGTTGGTGACAATGGTGTTGGACTACAAGAGCCGTTGAACCCTCTTTCACTAAATACGGGATCCGCTGCCTGTCTTACCTACTCTCGGCCTGATACCTACCCTTAATGACCTACAGACCTGCCCCTACCCCCCTCCACCCCCCTTACCCCCTCCCCCCCCCCCCCCCCACCCCTCCGTCACCCCCTAGCCTCCCCCCCCCCCCCCCCCCCTTCTCCCACCCCCCGCCCCCCACACCCCCCCAACCCCCAAACCTACTCCCGACCCCTCCCCCCCATCGGGACCCCCCAAATCAACCCCCTTACTTGACGATCCAACATTCTTATAAAAACCCAAAATCATCTACAAGATTTAAAATTAGCTCACAAAAGCTTCTTACCACACAATCTTCTCCAATCAGCAAGTCAAAGCCAAACACAAATGTTTTATCATCTCTCAACGAGATACAACACTCTCTCACCACCCATAGATGTGCCAACAAACTTACACTCCTTACCCCCCCACGCACCAGTCACATGTTCCTCCACATCTGAAAACGGATGTTACTCCCTTTCTGCCCGTCACCTTACGCCCCATCAACCCCACTACAGACCCCTACCCACTAAAAAAAAAAACCTTCAAGACCCCCCCCAAACAACAACACCACCCCGTTACCCCTAATAACGGTCCCACTCGCAAGATCCTACCCGCGCACAACCTAGAACAACTACCAAGTGTTGTACAGCAACTAGAAAAACATTTTTCATCCATTGAAAAGAAAATGTGTGGTGTATGAAGTAAACAGTTTTCATTTTTTCCCGCAAACCCCTCCTCCATTCCCCCTCATAAGATCCGCTGCCATCCCCCTCTTTTCCTATATGTTTAGTTGATTTGGAAGCGTATTTTCTTTTGCCTTTGACTCTTGATGTTAGCCGCGCTTAGGTCGACAGTCACTTGGACAACAAGTAACCTCAACGAACACACACCCCGGTGGTGCCCCCCACCCCCGATTCAAAACGGAAGTACAAAAACACAACAAAAAGACAATAATACCAATCATCGCAAAACATCATACCCCCTAACCCAACCTTCACCTCCCCAAAAATCCATACTTCCTCCTCCCGAAGCTTTTGAAGCGGCTTTACCAAAAGTCAGCCAAATCATTGCGTATACACAAGTAGGGTTGTAGATGAACCCCAGCCATAAGAACATATCAAACTACCCACACTAGACCTGTACCACTAAGTCATGTCGTCGTCAAAGCGTCTTATAAACAGCGTTGAATCAATGGTGCCTTTAATGAAGTGATTATGTAGGAGAAACTTTAACAATTCGTCGTACCATGCCCTTGGTGTTTGCTTGAAAACACCAGAGAGAAAGCCTTTTTAAATTGTAGACATGACTTGTATGATCAGCATCGATGAAACCTTAGGTTTGACACATGTACACGTCTTCTTTTAACGTACCATGCAAGAAAGAAGTTTTTACGTCCATTTAAAATACAGTGAACGATTTGTGTGCAGTGTAGGCCAAAAATATCTTGATGGCTTCCATCCTAGCAACCGGAGTGAAGGATTCTTCAAAATCTATTTCTTCCTCTTGACAATACCCTCTCACAACTAGACGAGTCTTGTTTCGGATGACCGTGTTCTCTTCATCATGCTTATTTTAGAATAACCATTTCAAAGTAAGGGGTTTTATGTTATTTGGAGCGGGAACTAACACCCATATATCAAGCCTTTTGAACTGGATAGTTCTCACAGTTAATGCATATATGCTCATGCCACCATCTGATTGAAGTTGATTCCTTGTCAAGACTGGTCATGAGGGTTCTCCTATCACTTGTTCTAGAGTGTGATCCTTAGTCCATAAATATTCGCGAGGGTAAGGTTGATAAAATGTATGCATGTTCGATGGATCTACATATTGTGAAGATGATGATTCAGTAGCACTTGTGGATGGTGGAGCAAATGGATTTACAAACGTATTCCATCGAGCATAGCATTCGAACATATATTAGCAACTATTGTAGGCTGGAGTGAAGCTGATTCTCTTGGTTGCTGAACAGTTTTGTTGTGGTTTTCGAGAATCCGTCAACATCCTGTGACGTTTTTGGAATATTTGTAGCTTGAGAGGATGAATTTGTTGGTGTCGGTGCGGTGTCTGCTGTTGTTGTAGATGCCGTTGGAGTTTGAAGAACTTAAGGTGCTTGAGCAGCCGCAACAGTTCTTGTAGCAAATGATGGTTGACCACCAATGTAATCATCATACATAGCTTCGAACAGTAAATCCAATTCACGTTCAGTTGGTTTTTGAGTTGCTATTGTTGACGGAGCGTAAGTAAGATCGAGTCCTGAACTGATTTGTCCAGAAGTCATGTCTTTGAAGCCCAGGTTTTGAACTGCGTTGTCAAAAGCCAATCGCTGAAAGCTCACAATGTCCCCATTATGACTCCATGATTTCTTTGTCCTTCGGTAAATTGTACGACTCTTAAGCACAAGAAATTAGCAGAATAACCAATGAAGAAGCAATATCACCTTTATGCACAACCAAGCTTCCCAATATCTTCAAACTTCACGATCATTTTTGGATAACAGAGAGCTCATCGAAACATGTAAAAATATATGTCTGGTTTTCTACCGTAATGAGCTCGAATGGTGTTTTGATAAACTCGACAATGAATAATAGAGCATTTTGAGTATAGCACACTAGTAGCACTTGTTTGCAGCACATAAGAATAATGGTGCACTAAGAAAAAGCAACATTGTTTAGTCAGCCTCCCCTAGCGTCCGATTTCTTCGTTCTACAACTCCCATTTTGTTGAGTGTTTCTGCTAGAAGAACGCTTGGTGAGAGATGCCAACACTATCAAAGTATTCGAAGCACTTGAATTTGAATTCTGTGCCCTTTGTCGGTTCTTACAATGAAGACTAGAGCCTGTAGAAGAACTGTAATATTCTTGAGAAAGGTATTAATCTCCTCTGGTGCGTCATCTTTGATCTGAGAAAGTTGTTCCAAGTGTAACGAGAGAGTAATCATCTACTATCACCAAAACATCCCTCTTACCGTTTATGTTTTCGACTCTATTGGCACACAAATCCATATGAGAAGGAGTAACCTCTGCTATTAGAATTTGGGAACTACTGGTTTGGCGAGGGTGAGATGCCCATTTTGCTTTTTCCTTGCTCACAAGAGGGACAAAGAGAATGTTCTTTAAGATAATTTGAATTTTAGAAGACCGTGAACAAGATCGTATTTTTAGTAATGTCATTATATGGAGGTCATAAATGAGGTGGGAAAAAACGTTTGAAGCCATAACTAAAGACTTGGTAAAGTAGCATGAGCCAAGAGGAAATGGAGATCAAGGCCATTTCATGGAGATTGAAAGTGTATAAGGTTTGTTGTGCGATTCCTTTTAACAACTAGTCAAACCCCTTCGGATTTCTGACGAACAAGTGTTTCTTAGGAAAGCAACTCTAAATCTGATCCAAAACTTGCACATCATAAAGAACAGGTGTGCCCGAACCCAAGCCCTCAACGAAATAAACCCTGGTGATCAATATATTTCCCCATTGAAGATCACCATAACCCAGAATTGCAGCAACATGATCATTTCCAAAGCGAACGATTCCTAAAAACTTCAAACGAAATTGATGAGAAGCATTAGATTCCCGGTCATAATGCCTATGGACTAACCCGAGTCGAAGCACCATAAACAAATTTAGATAACCTGCCAAGAACAGAAGTGAAATTTGGAAACCGTTTGATTGTAGGTTCCCGAGGGTTAGAAGTACATGCATGATCACCATTTGAGCAGTCAGACTGACACTCAGATTCACTAGATGTGATTATTTTTCCTTTAAGGTCAAAAATTCTTCCAGTTGGTGACCACCTAAGGCAAGTTCTATGTTTCCTAGGCTTAGGTGAAGCAAGTCTTTCTTTGGACCCTACTTTTTTAGGTTTCAAGACCTTTGGCTTATGTTTCTTTTATTTGCAGTGTTTGAAACATTAGCATTGATTTTCTTCACAAGAGAATTCATGCCGTTCACATAATTAAGCACACGGACATCATGATTAGCAGTAATTAAACATTGCTTACACATGGCACAAACAACTTCTGATTTATCATTCCAAATAGCAAGCTTAACGTTATTACATTCAGATAACATATGTTTCTGATTCTTAGAAAGTAGTAAATTCCAAGGGTGATCTTCTACTTCAACTTATTTATTCTGCTAGCAAACTACTCGTTAGACCATGGGACCCTATCATTCTTTATATTGCTCCTAGGCTGTGGTCTTCTGGTCTTAGCAGTGTTGTTTACTCCTGTAGAAGACAAACCATTTGAGTCAGAAATTAACATCTTCTTATGATGAACATGTGGTGTGAAAATGTGATCATTTATCACAACGCTTGCTTTAATAGGTTTGTTAGGCAACATACTTTTCTTCCCTAGAAGTCTTAAAATGATTAATCCTAAATATTCCTAAGGCAATCACGTTATCATTTTTCACAACTTTTGATTCTTGTGGTGTGGGTGCCGAGTTGGAAGTGACTGGTTTTGACAAAGCATGTGACTCATCGATCTTGGGAAGACCCTTAGATTTTGGAAAAGGAGTTACTGAATAGAGTTTTGATCCAGAAGAAGGTGGTTTTCCCAAAATTGATTGCTTTCTAAACTGAGTTAGTCACACCGGTACCCTTTGGGGGGTCCTTTTGTTTTAGAAGTCCTATAACAATAACGAGCTCTTAACTTAGCATTTTCCAATAAATCGTGTCCATGTAAATTATCTTTTAAGAGACAATTATTGTTTGAGGTTTGAGCCCGTGTTACAGAGATAGAGTCAACAGGTTTTTGTATGTGGTCTTGAGCATTTTCTTTAGCATAATTCAAAACCTGAAACTCTAATTCCACATTCTCATTCTCTAGTTTTTGAGACAAATGATCAAGGGTATTTGATACACATGGTGTATCCTTACATTTACCCTTGAGATCTCCCAACTGAGCTTGCAATCGTTCAATCTTTTATTGCATGTCATTATAAGCTTTATCGTATGAAATTTTGTCGTATTTGCATTCTTCTCCATTTTTGTACAATGTAACACCCCAAATTGGGGTCGCATGAATAAGGGTCTAGAGGTGGTTACTTCATAGATCAATAGCACAGGATATGAGAATGACCTCTAAATGAGTCATTTAAAATGATACATTGGATTTAATTAAAGTTGTTTGTTACAAAAGCACAACGGCTTAACATGTTCACTTGTAAATGTAAAGATTTTAAAATATAACAAATATCCTCAAAATGTAATGCTTCTAAATCTTTATGCAATGACATCCAAAATAACAACCATGTAGGAAACTAGAAGGGGGGGGGGTTGAATAGTTTACCGGTTAATTATCCGTTTTAAGACTTTGCTTATAAAATGGTTTGATTCGAGTTGTATGTCAATCAAATGCAACAATATGAATCACAACTAAACTATGTAATGTAATGACTAAATAAACAATAACAATATAAAGAGAATATGGAAAGAAACGATCAACCAAGAACACCAAGATTTATATGGTTTCGGCTACGAAGCACTCTTCGCCCTACTCCCTCTTCGATTACTCCACTCGAAATTTTACTCATGTCATCAAGCCCCTTTAGGCGGAGAAACCGTTTACACGTCCACTTACTTTCTTTTTGACACTAAGACTAAGATGTCGAGTCCCTAATCTAGCTAGAACCAATCTAAAGACTCCACAATCTATACACACTCACAAGATATATGACTCTTGGATTGACACACAATCCAATTACACAAATACACAATTTACACTATTGGATCTACAACACAATCCAATTTACAACAACACCAACAAAGAAAATATAATGAAGATTTGTGATCTTGAGGAGGAGGAAAGAGATCACTTGATAACAATTCAATTCATATGAATACGATTGTTTCATCCTCTTGCACTTGAATTAGAAGAAGAAAGGAGAAGGAATTAATCACTTGAAACAGATCAAGATATGTTAGTGATCAAGGATATGTGTTTTAGAAAAGAAAAAAAGAAGAGAGAAAAGTAGATCTACGAAATTCATGCAAGAGTTATGTTTTTCATATGGGGTGGCCCATTATTTATAAAGACACAATAGTCCTTTACTCCTGCGGCGGTCTCGGCGAGTCCCTATCATGGTTAGGGCCGCCAGCTATAAGGGGACGCCCGTAGAGTACGCTCTCTTTTTGTATTTTATGGGGAAGTGTTATCTGTTTGCAACCTTCCATATTGGGGGGGAAAATGAATTTTAAATTATTGTTTAAATAAAACCTTTATTTAATGAATAAATAATTTTGTGTATATAATTTTTGTAAATACACTTTTGTAGAAATGTAAGGTTAAGAAAAATATTTTTCTGATCACTAATCATGTTTAATGATATTTTTTGCCATACCTTTAAGTGATTAATCTTATAGAAATAGAATTTTACGAGTAGTAATTTAAAAACGTTAATTTATCGTAAACGTTTTTACATTTTGTAATTATCGAAAAAACAACGAGAGTCAAAAAATAAAATAACGATTTTAGACCTTTATTTGTATAACAATGCTCCCTCATTTCTTGATGATGACAAAATTATAAAATTCAATTAAGTATAAAAATAGAGTTTATAAATGACTAATGAGTTTAATTCCATTTCTCCCCCTTTTTGTCGAATCCAAAAAGGTTGATCATCGAATTGTAGTAGAGAGAAAGAAATCGACGATTGAAGACTCTCCCTTGATGTAAGCTCCCCCTTGTTCGGGGCACCAAGAGATCGATCTTACAATAATTTGTTTGCTACAAAACAAAGTTAGAAGTACAAGTGCAAACCAACATAGCACGAAAAATATCTCAAGAGTATAATCCACATTTTAGAAACTTATAAATAAAGTGCTTTCAAATTCCTAGAAAGATCATATGACAAAACATATTAAAGCATAGGTGAACATGAATCTAAAAATACATTAATCCTAGAAAACTCATGATTCATAGACATGACTTTTAAACAAAATGTCTTTGGGTTATCCATTATTAGGCCATTTGAAAAGGGTTTATGGTTGAGGTGGAAAATAGGTTGTAAAGGCGGTGGTTCGAAGATACTCAAGATGAGCAAACATAATGTGCATTTCATCTCGAAGGTTCAAATGAAGGTTACGGTTTTGGAAGCAACAAATACAAGTTGATCCATGATAGTCATGATAGTTGTAGTAGAGTAGATGTCTCATGATAAGAGGTTGAGGTGGTGGTGGTGAAGGTGGACTTGAGAGATTTTCAAGAGTATGATTTGTGGATATGACTTAGAGTGAATCCAATAAGGTAATACTTTAGAAGGTTGGGTATTAGATGGCCTAGGAGGAACATCCATTAAGTTTTGAAGAAAAGGATTTTGAGGTTGAGGAGAGGTTGGTTCATTTGTAGGAGGTGGTGATACTTGTAGCTTTGATTGAAAGGAAGATGAGGTGTTTTCATGACTTGAGGTTTTCTTTGGTTGATGTGGTTTTGGATGGTGCATTTGGAGGAGTTGGAGAAGAAGAGGTTGTTGTGGGAGATGGTGTGGAGAGGTTTTCATTGTCACTAGTTAAGTCAACAAATAGTTGCTTTGGTGGTATGATTGTTAGTTTGATTTTCTTGAACCCATAAGAAGAAGAGGCTTGTGTAATCATGGAAGTTTGAGGTGAAAGAGAATGTAAGTGGTGAAGAGATAGAGAAAATTTCATGATTTAAGGTGGAAGAGATGGATTGAAGAAGTAAGGCATGGGTTTGAATTTTTAGAATCCAAAAATGCTTGTCAAATTCAGAATTGTAGCAAGAGCCAAAATGGGATAGTGGTCACTGCACAAAAGTCATGAAGGGTCACAGTAGAAGGAATTCGTGACCTCTGATGGCGGGTCCCTTAAATACCCGACAGGGTCCCTATAATGATATAAGAGGGGGCCGCCCAGTATTTTAGGGGGCCATTTTCTGGAGACATGAAACTTTTTCCAGAATTTCCTGATATGTTGTATTTAAAAATTTCTAAATTTCCCTTTTTCAATCAATCCTATTTCATCATGAATCATCTAATACTTATTATCTAACTTCACAATATCAACAATCTTGACTCTATGAGGGAAGCAAATGTAGGCATATTTTATCAAAAGATAAGCTCATATATCATAAATATAGCAAAGAATCTAACGAGATACATTGCAAGCATTGGATTAGGATGAAAATCGCAAGATCATCCATGGCAAGCTAAGTTGCCCATAACAAAGTACTAAGTTACAAAAAATTAGCATAAGATTCCCACCCCCCCCCCCCCCCCCCCCCCCCCCCCCCCCCCCCCCCCCCAAAAAGTGCTCACTTCTTCTTCCAAATTCGTCCACAAGTTTCGGAAGCCTTTTCTGATGATCTTAGGCCCACCACCGTTGCTCTTTCGTAATTCTACTGATGGTTAATGATTTCGGCTTGACGGGTGTAAAATGGTTTCTAAATAGAATCAATAGTTTAGGTGGGTTTGAAAAACTTAAGGAACTTGATGGTTAAGGAATTTACATAACGAATGGGAAACGGAGTGCTTGCACGCGAGGTCCTATCATTATATCCATATTTTATCGGTAAACATCAACGTTGAGATGAGAGAGATGGTTGATCGAAAGGTGGATGATGAAATGGAAGGAAGACCTCTTCTCGAGCCACGATCCCTTTAAACTTTTCGCTCTAGTGAGCGCAAGAGATCAATGACACGATCGTACAAGACATAGACTCGTGTACTAAACCAGGATATTCATTCAGATGAATTTAAACAAACGGGATAATAGCATACATAGGGTAGAATTAACCTAACCTTGCTTAGTGACCCACTCTATCATTTCACCATGTAATATGGCAAGATTAATTTATCATAGTGTACAACACAAAAAAGCATGAAACAAAGACGTGCGGGAATTGATCCGATTACCCCCTAACAGGAAGGACGTTTCCCGGATGCTTTTCCCGCTAAAGGCTTTCAAAGTTGACACGTTTCACGGTGAGAATTTGATATTTAAAAAACATCATCTCATCCTCATTGACGGATGCACGGACTTGACCTTCTCGATCAATTCGAATAGACGAAATGATGTCCTCAATGGAAGGAGGGTTGGTTTGATATGGACCATCCGAAGGGATACCATATGCCAACTCATCAAGTCTCCATCTATCGGTAAAGACACACGCGCCTTCACAAGGAATGTTAAGAATTTGAGCAAAATTTTCAAGAGAGTAAGAGAAGAGTTGATTTTGAATCATAAATTTAACAAACATTTGACCTTCGTCGGAATAATTGATTTGATATTGACTATAGAACTCGAGTATGAAGTGAGGAAAGATTTGTTCATTGACACAAAGACCGAACATAGTTTAGGTCCGCAAAATTGTCAAAAACCACCCGACCCTCATGGATATAGCGTTCTTCAAGGTTCATTAGTTTTTCTCTTATTGGAGTACGGAATTCATGTGAGATTTTAGGGATATAGTGCTTGTATTTTTGTAATCATTAATGATTACGTAGGCATTGTGCACCTAGAATGAGAGAAACCAAGATCAAAGTTTTAATTGCATTTACTTGTATTATATATTAAGGTTCGTGTCATATGCAACAAATGTGGAGTAACGATTAACTCGACCTAACCATAAAATCCTAAGAGTTAAACCAAACACTCCTTAATTTGATTTTGCTCATCCAAACAAGTCGAAAAATACATATGAATTATGTATCTCGAAATTTGTTCATGAGATTATTATGCATGTGTTTGAAAACATTTTTAGATTGTATTGACAATGCATAACATCAATTTTATTATGTGTCCTTGATTCGTCTGGATATACAAGCAAAATGTCAGATTCCACTAAAGGATAAAAAACACAAGATAGAATCAATGATAAAAAGATTTCGGAGAGATATTCCCGGTCCCGTATGTCCCAACGATGCTGCAATTGAAAGTAATCCTGGTTGATGAGAAATAGAAATGAGGAGAATATATGATGGAAACACTGATATAATTACAACTAAAATTAATTAAATAAAACCTAATTTAATCTACGGGAAACAGATATAGGAAATGGGAATCTTAAAAATTACGGGAAACAAAATTAGTTATAGGGAAATCCTAAAATTAAATCTATACTAAAATACGGGGAACAGAATCAGGTATCGGGAAACCTAAATACTAAAAATTAAGAAAATAAATGCTAAATTAAATTAAAAATCAAAATTAAATTCTAATTAAGTTAATTTGAAAAATAAAAAAAACTAGAACTAAAACGGAGGTCGTTTGAATGTAAAACGAAAAGAAACGGTAAAACGCACCCGGTAAAACGGGTCTCTGCCAGAAATTTAAGAAAAAATAAGGCTAAACTCAAATTTATTATTTTCCTAGACACTAAATGACAAAAGAAAATTTTGTAAAAAAGAAAAATATTTTTTTATTAATTTTTGGATTTTTTATGAATTTTTAAAGATTAATAATTAATTAAAACTAAGAAAATAGAAAAAGACAAAAAATAAAAGTTATAAAAATTCTGAAAAAATAAAATTAAATAAAGAAAAAGTTAACAATTCTAAAAATATAAAAATGCCCAAAAGTTACTGTTTAAATAAAAAGTAATTAAACTAATTAAATCTAAACCTAATTTAATTAATTAAATTAAATAAAACTAACTAAAGTTAACTATAGGGACTAACAGTGAAAGGACTGAAAGGACTAACGGGGCAATAGGGTAGTTAACCACAGGGACTAACAATGGTAACTAAAAAAGAAAAAATTACACAAACAGTCCCTGAAGTGGACCCCGATTACAAAGAGAGTCCAAACAGCTTATTATCAAAAAGCTATAAAAACAAAGTTGTTAAGGGGCTTGAGGGGAGTCTTTTTTGTAAAAGCACTTATGCTTTTTACTCACTAAATAAGCTAGAAACTTAAGCTTTTGATGGCTGCAGAAGCTCAATAAGCTTATTGGCTTATTTTCTTTCTTATGGGGATTTAAGCTAACAAAATAAGCTATAACTAATGGGAAACAGTTAATAGGGAGAGGGGAGTCCTAAAATTAAACTATGGCTTCCTAATAAGCCCTAAAATAAGCTGTTCTATTATTAAGCTAATAATGACAGTTTATAAAAAACAGAAAAAGGCCTACTTTTAAGCCTAATTTAAGCTAATTCTAATAGGCAATCTAAATTTAAATAAGCTGCTAAACCTACTAGATAAACCTATAAGCTATAAGGAAAAACACTAAGAACCTAGGGCTTAGTTATGCAATAAGCTAGAAAAGGGGGCTGAATTTGGAGTCTAGCACCAGGGGAGCTCAAACAGTGAGCTTAAAGGCTTATTCAGCTTAACTCAATAAGCTCTTATGAGCTTTTTAGCCAAAACAAAATCCAAACAGGTAAACATTGGGGCAAATGAGCTTATTTTCAAAATAGAATTTAAGGGCTTTTTGAAACCGCGAATATGGCGTAAAGTTGACTGTTTTCAAAGAAATGACTTATGTAATTTTGACTTGGCTATATTTGGTACATTACAATGACAGGACAAATGGCTTTTGAAAAGAGCTAGAAACAATAACAACAAGCACAACAACAGTGTGCTTAAGCTGCATAAGCAGCTGGAATGGTTTAGCTCACTTTGGCTTATTGAAAATTTGACAGAATATAGAAACCACTTAAAAACTTATTTTCAAACTAAAAATGGTGATTAAAGTGGCTTAATAAACCCTACACACTCAGCCAAAGTTGGCTGAGTGGTTACAACCCATCACAAACCCCATATGACCCATTTTAAAGGTTAAACCAATCACCCCCAATTATAAATTTTGCTTCTTTTAGCTTTTAAAAGAATAAAAAAGGGTGAAACAAGTTCATAAGCTGAGTTTAACAATTTTTACACGTTTTTATATAAGTCTAAACAGATTAAAAGGGTTTAAATAAGATTTTAAATTCTTGACAATGGCTATATCACAAAAAAAACTCTTAACTTGTATTAAGGCTGGAAATATTACAACATAAACTTAAAAATAAACTGAATACACTTAAATGCTTAAAAGAAAGACTTGGAATTAGAATTAAACTAAAAACATAGTAAAAAAAAGTGTGTGGCTTCGGGTTGCCTCCCTCTTCTCTTTTATAGAAGTCTTCAAAGACTTCTAGCTCTTGGGTTGTGTTTCTGTGAGTGTACAAAGCAATCCTAAGCAATCCTAACCCTTCGTTTGCTTCTCTTCATTATCTCACCATTCATGGGGTTCGGGATTTTGTGTGTTGCCAACCTGGAAGGATCTAGGGGTAAATGGGAGAGGTGGGAAATGGGTAGGGGTACAGGGAATGTACTAGGAGGTGGTTGTGGGAGAGAAACAGTGGGAGAGGGTGGTTTTGAGATTGGCGGGAAATGGGTTGAGGGTACTATCTGTTGCAGGGTTAAAAGTAATCTTTGGAAAAGATCCCAGCCCCCCCCCCACCCCCGCCCTCCCAGCCACCCCACCCCCCCCCCCCCGTCCTCGCTCCCCCCGGACCCCCCCCCCACCCCCTCACCCCCCCCCCCCCCGGGCCCCCCCCCCCGCCTCCCTACCCCCCCCCCGCACAACTGGTCCCTCAACTCTCTCTCTCTTTTCATTTCTTTTTTAAGCTTTTTCAGTTATAAATAGGTTTAGAAAGTGACAATAATGGCCCTTGTCGTTTTTATAACTAAAAGAAAAAAGAGGTTTTGATAAATTGCAAAAATGGTCCCTCTAGTTTATAACTAAAAGAAATAAAAGAGGTTTGGAAAATTGCAAAACAGCCCTTGTGTTTTATTTTTCTATTTTTCTTTTTAAAACAACTTTCAAACTTGGCATTTTTGGCCCTTTTCTTTATTTTTTTCATTTTTAATTATAAAACAAGGTTTTTAAAATTTACATTTTTGGTCCTTGAGTTTTATAAAAAGGGATTGGGCTTTGTGTTTGGGCTTGTATTGGGCCCACTGGGTTTGGGTTTGGGCCCAATAAGGTTTAGGCTTGGTTATTGGGCTTTTTCAAGCCCAATAAGGTTATGAAGTGGGTTTTGTGTGTACAATGGCTGAGATTGGCTGTAACTGGGCTAGGATTGGGCCTTCAAAGTCTTCACAGTCTTTGTCAATTGCACACAAATGGGCTGTTGTAATTGATTGAGGGCCCATTTGGTCTTCACAGTCTTCATAGTTTATTGCTAATGGCTTTCCCGGCCCATCAGATGGGTTAAGATTGCACCAAGTAGTATTCTTCAGTTCCGGGCTCCGAGTTGACTGCTGATTCCTCTATATTGACTCTGACTTTGGTATATTGGCCTTGGCCTTGATTCTGCACAGTCTTTTCCATTCCATGCTCAGTTTTGTCATTTTGGCTTGGTTTTCTGTCTTTTTGTTGATATCCACTTCCTGCACAATACAAAATGCAAAACAAACATATATTTGGCAGTTTTTGTCTGTTTTTGGTCATTTAAGCTCGTTTTTGAAGGTAAAAGATATGTGTAATTAAGCACATATCATTCCTAACGTGAGTGATTTGAAAATAAAATTAGGGTTTTAGTTCAATATCAATTTTTCTACAAGCTTATTAATATGTGCAAATCCTATGTCTACAGGAAGCATATTAGTTTTACTTTCTATTCTAGTAGTTCTAATTGTACAAAATTGAAAGAAAAATAAAAAATCCCTAATTTCAATTTTTTTTGGTGTTCATCATGAACCCTAGACTCAAATTGAAAGAAAATAGATGAAATTACTTAAAATTGATGATCTTTGTGATGGTTGGAATTGATTATCGTGTTGATTTGATCTTCAATGATGTTTTAATGGTTGAATTTGGTTTTGGTGGTTTTGGTTCCATGTTCGCGAGTGCAGGCAGATAAGGGGGTGTTTTGTTATTTTGTGTTTTGAAATTTTTGATTAAGTAATCCATATTAATGGTCTCGCTGATGGCGGTCCCAAATCTCCTAGCGGTCCCAAATATATTAGGGGGGCGCCTATATGGGGGCCGCCCTCAGTAAAGGGTATTGGACTTGGTTTTTGATGAAAATTATTCAAGGAGGAGTGACATTTTAATTTGCATTTCGTGAATTAAAGATGCTTAAAGTACTTCGGATGAAGTAATTAAGTTGTCATGACGACGGAGTGTAACGGATTCAGAATCGAGACAGAAAAAGGAAAGCGAACCAATAAGATTTAGGAAATGTGTTTTCATCATTCCTAAACCAAGACGTAGATAAGTTAAACGATCTACGTTTAAGGGGTAAGTAAGAAGTCGGCAATCGTGTCGACGACGGTACTTTTTCGATTTGAGATATGTCCTTTTTGGACATTATCACGAAGGAAGTGGTGACGAATTTTGATGTGTTTGGTACGAGAAGTTGTCAACCGGTATTTTGCAAGTCAATCACGCCTTTCTGTCCGCACATGATGGGAACGTCGTCGAGTCGTACATCGTAGTCGATGAGAGCTTGTTTCATCTATATGATTGTTGACATGCCTCCTGCGCTTACGGATTCCGGCTTCGTAGTGGATATAGCAAGAGCGTTTTGTTTCTTCGAGAACCAAGATGTCAAACAACACCCTACAAACGTACAAATACCGCTAGTGCTCTTTTGGTCCACATAATCTCCTGCATGATCAGAGTCGAAATATACTAAGGTTTCCTTGTCGGTCCCCTTAGTATACCATAATCCTAAGTGCATAGTGCCTTTAATGTATCAGAAGATACGCTTAACCGCTTCAAGATGAGAGGTTTTGGGAGCCTCTTAGAAGCGGGCACAAAGGCCGACACTAAACATGCTATCGGGCCTACTGTCGTTAGATATAATAAACTACCTATCATGCCTCGATACTTGGTCCATCACCGACTCACACTCTTCATCTTCGTGAGTTTATAGTATTGGAGGACATGGGTGTTTTCATTGGTTTAGATTCTTCTAAGCTAAATTTCTTAAGCATTTCTTTAATATATTTAGATTGATTAAATAATATACCCAGCATATCATTGTTTTAATTTTGTATCCAAGGAAGAAGTTAAGTTCACCCATCATGCTCATCTCGAACTCGTCATGCATGATTTTGGCAAATTCATCACACATGTCTTGACAAGTCGAACCGAATATAATGTCATCGACATATATTTGAACAATGATGAGATTTAAACTTTTCTTCTTAGTAAAAAGAGTGTTATCTACCATTCCCATTTTATATTCATGTTTAATAAGGAAAGCTTTTAATCTATCATACCACTTGGGTGCTTGTTTAAGACCATATATAACTTTACTTTATTTATAAACATGAGCCGGTTTTTTGAAATCAATGATCCTAGAGGATGTCCACGTATACCTACTCTTGATAATACCGATTGGAATGCACTTTTGTCCATCCATTGAATAGTTATAAAATCTAAGGCACAAGCATAAGCTAATAATATCCTAATGGGACTCATGTCTAGCAACCGGGGCATAAGTTTCATCATAATCGATGCCCTCTTGTTGGTTGTAGCCTTGAGCAACTAACCTAGCCTTATTTCGAGAAACAATACCGTTCTCGTCTAACTTATTTCTAAACACCCACTTAGTTCCTATAATTGTCATATTCTTAGGTTGTGGAACTAACTCCCAAATGTCGTTAGCAATGAATTGATTTAATTCTTCTTGCATGGCGACTATCCAACTTTCATCTCCTAATGCTTCATTCACATTCTTAGGTTCTATAGTTGATATAAAACAAAAGAAGTTACTTTGGTTTTGGGCTTGAGACCTAATCTTTGGTTAAGATTTCCTATGACATTCTCTAATGGATGGTTCCTAGATTCCTTAATATTGACTATTTCCATCAAATGATCTAATGTACTCATCTCACAACATTTTCTAGGTTTTTCTTTTCGGTTTCCCTAATGCTTCTTCTTCATCTAAGTCATCATCCACCAAGGGTGATGTCTTAGAGGGTGGAGGAGTTTCATCGAATGTTACGTTAAGTGATTTTTCAACTTTCCTAGTGTGTTTTGTTTAGGATGATGTAGGCCTTTACTATTTTGAGAATATCCTATCAAGACACATCGTATGACTTTTGGTTCAAACTTGTAAGGTAGTCGATGTGTTCAAATGAAGCACTTGCTTCCAAACACTCAAATAATCTAACGTAGGTTTCTCGCCTTCTTAAAATTCGTAAGGTGTTTTTTCCTAGAAATGGCTCTACCGAGAATTCGGTTTGCAAATGTATGTTGAAGTATCTACGGCGTTACACCAAAACTTTTGTGGTAACGATTGCTCATTTAACATAGTCCTACTCATTTCTTGAAGTGTCCTATTTTTCCTTTCGACTACGCCATTTGATTGAGGAGTGCGTGGACCGAGGAAGTTTAAGTGAAATACTCGTTGCCATTACAAAATTCACCAAATTGCACGTCATTATCAAATCCTACCTGTCGTTCTTATTGACACTATTGAACAACCTAATTGGTTTTGAATTTTCCTACTAAATATTTCGAATTGATCGAAAGCTTCAGTTTTATCCTTAAGGAATCTAGTCCAAGTATACCTAGAGTAATCATCTACTATGACTAGGGTGTAACAGTTTCCTCTGTAACTCTGTACGGCGGATGGACCGTAGAGATCCATATGGATAAGTTCTAAGCATCTAGTTGTTGAGACTATATTCTTAGCTTTATGACTAGCGTGAGCTTGTTTTCCCATTTTGCAAGCATCACAAAAATGTTGATCAAACTTAAGCTTAGGAAGGTTTCTAACTAATTCCTTAGAAGCCAATGATTGAATAAGACGCATGTTTGCGTGACCTAATCTCCTATGCCACAATGTGGAGTTTTCATCAATCGTTGCTAGACAAATTTGATCTTTTGGCTTATTTCCTAATTTCATCACATATAAGCCTTTCTTTCTAATACATCTACATATGACTCTACCGTCCTTAGTGATTTCACTATCATGTTCTGAGAAAGTTACTCTACACTTATTATCACATATTTGTCATATACTTAGCCAGTTAAATCCTAAGTTATCAACATGTTCTACATTATTTATTTTGAGAGAGTCATTAGAAATCGTACCTTTGCCAATGATGTTACCGCGAAGATTACTACCAAAAATGACATTACCTCCATTGTATGCCTTGTAAGTGGATAAGAGCTTTCGGTTGCCCGTCATATGTTAGAAGCTTTTGCAATCCTTGATCCATTGTCGGCTCCAATCGACTCGCAAGGCATATCATTTATATAAGACAATAACCAAGCATTTGGTCCCCCAATATCTCATGGGTTCCAAAGTTGTTTAGTTCCAAACATCCTTGCAATATGACTGCAATTGGTTTGGGATGTGATAATGGAAGAACACAAATTCCATGGCAAGTAACTTGATGTGGAAAGTTGTTCCAAAGTTACAGGAAAGCACGCGTTGGTTTTGTTATAAAATAAGAAAATAAAAAGAAAGATAAAAAAATAAATAACAAAAAAAAATAAATCAAAAAAAAACAAAAAAACAAGAAAAAGAAAAAAAACAAAAAAAAAAAAAAACAAAAAAAAAAAATAAAAGAAATAAAAGAAAAAAAAAAAAAAAAACACACTAAAAAAAAAAAAAAAAAAAAAAAAAAAAAAAAAAAACCCCCAAAAAAAAACAAAAAAAAAAAAAAAAAAAAAAAAAAAGACCAACATGTCTTTGTTTGCGGTGTTTAGGACTAGAATAATTATTATTGACTCTTCTAGGAGTGGAGTTTTTTGATCAAAAATTGAGGTTTAAAAATCTAACCTCCGGGTTTTGACAATGGCGTATAGAATGGTTACTCATTGTCACTAGCAACGGGAAATTTTGACTTTGTTTACAATTAATGGTTGTTATGGTCTATGCCCAAATAGATTTTTGAAAAGACACGAATTTCTTAGATCCAGGCTTGCTGTAGCGGTCCCCCATAATTATTTTGGGGGCGCCTAGTCAATTTGGGGGCCGCTCATATTTATGAGACCTCCATCAGAAGACGCCTTTTTCTGAGCTTTCACAAATTTTATTTCTTATTCCACTAGATGATGCAGTCAAATAATTAACCCTAACTAGATTTATCATCGGAGGGTTTTTGATTACTTAACATTCATTTAAGCAATGTGTACCTTTTTAAGATTTGTTTAACTATTAGATTCTTCTTGAGTTTTTCATCTCAATTTTAAGTGTATGACACTATGCACAATCGAGATTAACTCCCCATGTATTTTCTCGAGTGTGGACAATTTATCTTTTATTCTCTAAGCTCCATTATCTAAATTATTCTAGTAGCTTTTAACCTTTGTCGTTAGTGATTATCTATAATCTCAATTTGCTTAATTTAATCATATTCCTTGTCCTAAAGCTAAATCATCAATGTGATGAATATTCATCACTGAATCGTAGGAGGATTCGGAACATAACTCACTTGATGCATGACAACGAGACACTTTTCATTTTTTGACCTTGCTCATCATCTTCTTTACCGCTATCGCTCCAAGAGCCTCTGGACAAAAGCTCTTTGGTTCTTATCTTTCGGTGGTTTTGGACATTCTCCAATAAGATGATTCGGGTCGCCGCATCTAAATCCATTTTCTATCACTATTTAACCGATCTTGTCATCACGGCTTCTTTAGAACGTCCGTTGTCGTTCGAGTGTCTCACGAATCCTACCTCTTCTTTTAAAGAACTTCTATAAAAGTCTTTACCGCCAGGCGACATACTCTATCGTCTTCACTACCGGAAGTTGAACACTCTTCATCACTAGATTCTTTCTTAGCCTTTAAAGCATAGATTCCTCAACTTTTACTTTGACTATTTCAGAATCTTTCTTGATGATCATTTCGTGAACTTTGAGGTTCCTGATAAGCTCATCAAGAGATAGTGACGTTAAGTCTTTCGACTCTTCAATCGTCGTGACCTTTGCTCTCCATTTAGGATGTAGAGCCCTAAGAAACTTCCTTACGTAGTTTTTGCTAGAATAACCCTCATCAAGGGCTTTAAGACTAGTAATCATAGTATTAAATCTAGCAAAAGCACTATATATAGATTCGTCTTCAAAAAAAATTTTGGGGGGGGAAAAAAAAATAAAAAAAAAATAAAATAAAAAAAAAAAAAAAAAAAAAAACAAAAAAAAAAAAAAAAAAAAAAAAAAAAAAAAAAAAAAGAAATAACGAATTGTTCATATTGTTGAACCAAAAGGTCGATCTTATTATCTTTGACTTGACTATTACCTTGATGGGTGATTAACAAAGTTTTCCAAATTTCTTTTGCCGTATTACACATGAAAATTCTTTCATATTCTTTTCTAGGCAAAGCATTGTAACTAACCATTTTAGCTTCATTATTTTTCGCAAGTTTCTTTTTGAGATCATCGGTTTGTTTTTTAAAAGGGATAACCTCATCTAATTTGGTTTCTGGATTTTGTACAATAGGTTGAAAATCACCATCGGTAATAACATGCCAAAGATCTAGATCTTTTGATTTAACATATGTCTCGAATCTATTTTTCCAATAAATAAAACTATCGCTTTCAAAGAGT
Source organism: Tanacetum coccineum (assembly GCA_026074375.1). Taxonomy (NCBI): domain Eukaryota; kingdom Viridiplantae; phylum Streptophyta; class Magnoliopsida; order Asterales; family Asteraceae; genus Tanacetum; species Tanacetum coccineum. The sequence continues at coordinate 31,776 of BQNB010040830.1, forward strand.
GGTGGTCTTTGCATAGATTGCCCTTCTAGATATTTGTCAGAATCCATAGATCGATCCAAGCTTAAAAAAAATTAAAAATCTTGAGTGACCTTGCTCCTGATACCAATTGTAGGAAACTAGAAGGGGGGTTGAATAGTTTACCGGTTAATTATCCGTTTTAAGACTTTGCTTATAAAATGGTTTGATTCGAGTTGTATGTCAATCAATCAACAATATGAATCACAACTAAACTAGCGTAATGTAATGAACATAATTAAACATACCAATATAAAGAGATAAGGAAAGAAACGATCAAACCAAGACACCAAGATTTATAGTGGTTTGGCTACGAAGCACCTCTTCGCCCTACTTCACTCCCCGAGTACTCCACTCGAGATTTCACTATGTCAACAAGCTCCCTTTAGGCGGAGAAATCCCAGTAACACGTCCTACTTTTCTTTTCCCGACACTAAGCTAGATGTCGAGTCCTAATCTTAGCTAGAACCAATCTAAGACTTCACTAAGTCTTTACACACTCACAAGATATATACTCTTGGATTGACACACAATCCAATTCACACAAATACATAATTTACACTATTGGATCTACACACAATCCAATTTACACAACACCACAAAGAAAATATAATGAAGATTTGTGATCTTGAGGAGGAGGAAAGAGATCACTTGATAACAATTCGTTCAAGATGAATAACGATTGTTCTTCCTCTTGCACTTGATTAAAAAAGGAAGGAGAAGAGAGGAATTAATCACATGAAACAAGATCACAGATATATTAGTGTTCCAAGATATGTGTTTGAGAAAGAAAGAAATAAGAGAGAAAAGTAGATCTGAGAAAATTCGTAGCAAGAGGTTTTGTTTTTTTAGATGGGGTGACCTAGTATTTATAGGAGATAAAAAGAGCCTTTACTCTGTTGGCGGTCCCGGTGGTCCCTAATATATTAGGGGGCCGCCAAGCCTATAAGGGGGTCGCCCGTAGAGTACGCTCTTTTTTTTTGTCTTTTAGTAGGGAAGGTGTTATCTGTTTTGGAACCTTCTATTTTGGGGGGAAAATTTGATTTTAAATTTATTGTTTTAATAAAACATTTCTTTTATGAATAAATATTTTGTGTATATATTTTTTTAAATACACTTTTGTAGAAATGTAAGGTTTAAGAAAAATATTATCCTGATCACTAATCATGTTTAATGATTTGTTTGTTCATACCTTAAGTGATTAATCTTAGAAATAGAATTTTACGATTAGTAATTTATAAACGGTTAATTTTATCGTAAACGTTTTTACATTTTGTTATTATCAAAACACCGAGAGGTCGAAAAATATAAATAAAGTTTTTAGACATTATTTGAATTAACAGACCACTAATGTATCCTTGTCTTGTACCTTATTGACTTGAGAAAAACATGCTTTAAAACGTCAACATAAAGTTAGTGAATTCACGGGTTTAAGTAATGTATAAGGTAGGACCATAATATTTCCAAGTGTAAGACATGTAACACATACAATATCTCAAAAGTAATTACGAAATGCACTAAACTCATGACATTGAAGCAACAACATATATGTATGCAAATTAATGCAAATAATGTGCCCGTGTAGATGTTCAACCCGCAACATCCAAATTGTTCCGACATGCTATACATTCGTCGTTTTGGTACCACCGAAACTAGTGAGCGCTACTCACCCGAACGGGGATGTCAATCCCAAATAGATCTATTCATAACATTCGCGCTTACAATCCAATAATTAACAGTTCATGATTTATGGGCATAGTGGGTTATAGCTACTTAGGCAAACTCGTAATTTGTATAAAAGTGTACTTGCGTCCAATCCTAAAACAATGAATGTTTCTCACCCCGTGAATTGTAAATCATTGGAATTGTATACAAATACTGTTTAATGTTTTTATTGTTTATATAATGTCATCGTATAAATAGTTCAATCGTCTTGTAATATAATATTTATAAAGTTAAAACATGTATAAATATTATATAAGTGATACCACATTGTTTTGTTAAGTTTTTATTAAAAACGAACCAACACTATTCATGTCAGGAAATAGTGCACAAGTATAAAAATAGTGCATAAGGTTTTATAACTTAATATCTTTTTCGTTTTAACTCCGTTTTATATGTTCTTTATCTCCTGGGTTTCGTATTAAAAAGATTTATCAAAATATTATTTTTATGAAAATTTAGCTACTGATGAACAGTAACTTTTACTATTTTTATAATTTATATAAAACTATTTTTATATATTTAATCCTTGTAATCTTATAAACATCATAACTTATGCATTTTAATTCTGTTTTTAGTGATCCTTGTATGCACGGATTCGTAATTAAAAGTTCTATTCAAATAATATATTTTCCAAAAACCTTCAGTTATGAACAGTAACTTTTTATATAAAAACATTAATTATCGTAGACTTGTAAATTCCATAACTCCTTCGTTATAATTCGAATTTTCGAGTTCTTTATAAGCTTACGATCCTTATAATATGTAGTATTTTTATAAAATATGAAATAAATATTATAATTTCGAATTTAAAACAGTATGTTTATATAAAATTCCCTAAATTTGTTTTTATAAGTTTTTAACTTAAATAAATTACTACAAGTCCTCTAATTTATGATTAATACACTAACTTGTGTATATTTATAGTCCTCTAATATATGACCAAGAATGTGTCCAAGAAAAATGTCCATTATATTTATTTATTTATATACACTTTATAAATAAATAATTAACCATAACTTAAATCAATTTAAAAAAAACAAACATTAAATCTTCATGAAGATGGTATTAGCCCATAACCATTGTAATTATATAAGCGTGATCAAATAACCAATGTAAACTAAACGTTTTACCAAACGATACCAAAAATTAAATGATTACAAGAGTATAGGAATTACAAGGTGTCTTCTATGGAATCGTGATCGATGCTTGACCTTTGTTGCTCTTCTTCTCTTCAGAAAATCGTCTTTTATGTGTATGGTATGAAGAATATCATTTTGCACACTGAAAACTCATTTTTGAGTCTTCTATTTATAGTCTCTGAAAAAGGCTGGATACGTCGTATTGGGCTAGGCCAATACGGCGTATAGGGGTGTATCCCTTGGAGTGCGCGCAAAGTTTATGATCAGTATAATATACATTCCCAAAATAATACTCCCCCCGTCCCAAAATTATTGTCCACAGACAAGAAATACACCGTTTAAGAAAAATGCATCAATTACTGCTTTGGTTTCTATGAAAGTCAAACAAAAGACAGTTTTACCCTTTGACAATTAATTAATGTGTTCTTTAGTTTGTAAATATCAATTTTTATTATGGGTAAGATTGTAAAGTTAAACAATTACAACTAGTATTTTTAGTAGTAGATAATAATTTTGAGACATAAAAAAAAGGAAAGGTGGAAAATAATTTTGGGACGGAGGTAGTAATATCTTCGTATCTCTGAATAGTTATCTTCATGGATACGGCGTATGGCGGAAGGTGGATACGCCGTATTGGGAATTGTGAATACGCGTTTTCTTATAAACACTTGGCGCTGATACGCCGTATCTCTTTTCCTGGATACGACGTATTGGTCAAAAATGAGTAATCTTAAAATGTCTTCGTTTTAGCTCCAAAATATGTGCCTTTTAGCATGTCTTCACAAATCACTCCTCAATTACTGCAAATAACACTTTTAAACAATTAAGTACACATTCTTGCAATAATTATACAAAAGTGGTTAGTTTATTCGAGATAAATGATGGTATAAATGTGACGTTATTTGATGTCATCAAATATCCCCTCACTTGAATCCTACTTGTCCTCAAGTAGACTCTAGATTATATTGAAAATGTATCCTAACCAAAGTCAAGGATTTTTCCGTTTAAGTACTTCTTTCATTTTAATCACCTGTACAAGACCAAGCGCCTCACGAAATATGGAAATGAAATTACTCAGATCACTCAACTAATCTAGGGTGTAACATTTAAGTGGTACACTCAATTGCTCGGTCGTGATTAGCTTCGTATCATAAGCTTGGCAAGGATGCATATCTCCACCACTAGAGCTAAGGAGAAACAAGTCAAAAGGTAAATTGGGGTTTTTATATAAGGCTAAGGGTTAATCATTCTAATAATCTTTCACCGCTAGTACCACACCAACAAGACAGCTGAAGCACACATACACGACCGTAACGACGGAATAGACATGTGTGTTCGAACATGATGTGCTGTCGTGTAGGGTCAATTATTTTATTATCAAGTTTTAAATTTATATTTAGCCGACAAACCTAAAACAACACTTTAACGAGCAGTGTACCCGGTCAAGATGGAGTTTTGCGGTAAGTAGGGTGTCGAACACTAAGAGTGAAACATTAATCCTATATTCTATCAGTATTTTAATTAGTCTATTTACTGGTTAAACCTATGCTATATACGTTGTCTAATGATATGGGGGTTTTCAGCCTTAGAGACTGGCACAGGTTTGGTGGAGACAAATATCAATTCAATAGACAATAAACACAAAAGAAGAAAACTAGAAGATAGAAAAGCGGTACAAGCCAAATGATAGAAAACTGTATTAGCCATATTAAATCCAGTTCAATGTTGGTTTGTTTGTTTTAGTGCAATGATTTACTTATCTTGAAGCGGCATATCATTCTTAAGACTTAGGCGGGACATCATCCTAAGACCTAGACATGATTAATCCTGTCACAATTAACGCATCCGCATAAAGCATCCTTTAGTTTAATTATAATCTATCTTAGGGAATCAAAGCAGTGGTGATCCTGTTAAAACCCTAGCCCAACGGGACTTTACCCACTTATTGTTTGACGGTGTTTTATATACTGGTAGTCCACTATTCAAATCTTTATCAATTAATTAAGAGCATGATTGCTGAAACATAAACGGGTCACCTACCGGTCCAACTAAGCTCATAATTCAAAGACAAAGACAGAACGTTATTTGTGATCCTATTGGTCCAGTAATATGAAACACGATATGGAGAGCTATCCCAGTATCTAGATTACTTGGTCCGTTTCACTAGATCCAGTTAAATGATAGGTCGCATATTCAAACACATAAACAAGTATGAGGTGATAAACATAATTAAACAATCAACGATAAATTAAGAAATCAATTTTAAAACAAACTGAAAATTGAACTTTCATTAAGATGGCTAATACCCGAGGGTATTAGCCCACAACCATTGTAATTATATAAGCGTAATCAAACAATTGAAATCGAACGATTAAGAGAGTAAAAATTACACGATGTCTTCTATGGATTCATGATCAATGCTTGACCTTGATGGCTGATCTTCTCTTCTAAAATTCATCTTTAATGAGTATGGTATAAAGAATATGATATTGCATACTGAAAACTCATTTTTGAGTCTTCTATTTATAGTGTCTGAAAAAGACTCGATACGCCGTATCTGGCAAGGTCGATACGACATATTAGGCTGGATTCCTTGGAGTGCGCGCTACGTTCATAATAAATCAGTGATATCATTCCTAATTTACTTGATTTACTGTATCTTCGAATAATTATCTTCATGGATACGGCGTATGTATACAGGAGGGATATGCCGTATTGGGAATTGGTCAAACGCGTTCTCTTGTGAAGTCAGGTGCTGATACGCCATATCTCTTTTGTTGGATACGGCTTATTGGTTAGAAATCAACAATCTTCAAATATCTTCGTTTTGGCTCCAATTTATGCGCCTTTTAGCTTGTCTTCACAAAACACTCCTGAATTACAGCATTTATCAACTTTAAAGTAATTAAATACTAAATTATACAATAATTATATAAAAGTGGGCAAAACAGATAGGATAAATGATATAATAAAGTGACATTTTTTGATGTCATCAAATATCCCCCACTTGAATCCTACTTGTCCTCAAGTAGACTTTAGAAAAAGTTTCAGTTTATGAAAATGTGTCCCAACCGAAGTTGAGGATTTTCCGTTTAAGCATCATTTTGTCCTAATCACCTGTACATAACCAAGCTCCACACAAATTATGGAAATGAAAACACTCAGATCACTCGACTAATCTAAGGCGCAACATTTAATTGGTACGCTCAATTGCTCGGTCGTGATTAGTTTCGTATCATAGGCTTGGCAAGGATACACATCTCCACCGCTAAAGCTAAGGAGAAACAAGTCAAAAGATACATTGGGTTAAGAAGGCTTAGGGTTGATTATTCAACAGTCTTTCACCATAAGTACCACACCAACAAGGCAGCTGTATCATACATACACGACCGTAATGACGGAATAGACATATACAATCTGATCACATCCGTGTTCGTGTTTAAAGCGGTTAGGATGAAGAATGATATAGGGTAGGGAGCTGCTAACTTTCACCAAAAGTCGTCATCCAACAAGGCAGCTGAGACATGTATACATGGCCGTAACGACGGAATAGACATGCATGCTCGTATAAGTCCTCGTTCGAGTAGACACTAATGTTAGTTGCTAGGAAAGGGAAGTTAAATGGGTGTTAGACAAAATTTATGAAACAAATAGATTAAGCCAACAAATAAGGTACGGTTGCTAGTAACTTTCCCCCGACCGTTTCATGACAAAGACTCGAACATATAGACAAACGCCTCGATCACAGAAATGACAAAGACAACCTAAGTTGGCGTTCCCATAACGGTCAACTTCCCTTACATCCCGATCTTTACATACTTTTACAGAGTAAGTGGTAATATCGGCCACTTTTTACAAGACTTTACATCGTTGAAATTTGCAACGTATCAATGAATAATCGATCCTTCCAAGTAATTCCTTCGGTATAAGCTTCTTTTGAACCGACTATTTTTCTTCCTTCTCTCTCTCTCTCTCTCTCTCTTTTTTGCTTTTTCCATTTTTTTTGCAATACATCATAAATCTCGGTTTTATTTCACCATCTTCACTATCATAATTCGTCTGGATAATCTTTTCCTTGTAACACTTCTTCTTCGGACATGATTCATAATCGCGAAAGTATCGAAACTTACGAGCTACATATTTTTCCCATTGCATTGTGTAATTTTCCGACCATTACAGAGATAGAAAATTTGCACTTTGACACTAGAAATACAAAACTTTACACGAAAGCAACTAGCAACATTGATTAAAATAGGCTTAATCCACACGGTAGGCTAAGATGCAAAGGTGTAACGAAACATATAATATGGTGTAGAAAAAGAAAGGAATGGCTCAACAAGTTGTTCTAGGGGATCTTACTTTAAAAATGAGAGTAATCAAAGGGTTACACGGGATTTAACTAACCAGTATAGTTGGTTAATTTTACGACATGTGCTATTTGCTTTGATCCTAGAAATTTATCAGTTGAATATGTTCCTCTATCTAAATCTATAGTACTCATCATTGCGGTCTCGAGTGATATATCAGGCCAAGTTCTAAAGTCCACTACGTCACTAGCACACTCATAATTTTGTGGAATTTTTAGGTAAACAATTAGAAACGGAATAGGCTTAATTCTCACAATATGTATCAAGAGTTATAGTGCGCTAGGTAATGTAACTAGTGATTTTTACAGAAGTCGTGCTAATTTTTTTATATATGGCCTATTTTTAAGCATTTCGCATGTTATTTTGTAAAAAAGAAGACAAGTACGTTCTAATTCTCCATCCCCCCACTTAAATTATACAACGTCCACGTTGTATAGATAAAACAATTAAATAATAAGGGAAAATAGAATTAGAACGGAAAACTCCCTGATGTTTTGCTCGTGATAATTCTCCAAGATGAGTTCTTGAGCAAAAAGTGTGTTGACTAGGGCTTCAGAATGCTCGGATAAGTTCAACACATGTCTTTTTCAGAATATACCATATCATAGTTTCAGTAAGGTACTGCAGAAAAGATTAGAAGACAAGTGCAATTTCTATCTCGCAACAATGGTACAAGAAAACAATTAAACACACAACTGTACAGGGATCAATACGCCGTATCCAGAGGGGTTCGATACGCCGTATAGAGTGTCTGGGAAGACAGACTCGTGCAACAAACAATTAAAATGCGACAAACAATTAAAATGACCGGATTGTCTCCCGGGAAGCACTTTTGTTTCAGCTGGTCTTTAAGTTCGACCTTTTTCCGTCATGTGTCGAGCTCTATGAATTCATTATCATTTGTGTTGAAACTTCTATCGTGGTAGTTTTTTAACCTATGCCTGTTGACCTTAAAGCTTGAACCATCGTTGTCGGTGATTTCGACTGCTCCATAAGGGTACATGGTTTTAACAACGAAAGGACCGGTCCATTTCGACTTGAGTTTCCCTGGGTGTAACTTTAAGCGGGAGTTAAAAAACAAGACTTTTTCTCCATTTTAAAAATCCTTATCTCCGCGCAGCCTAGAGTCGTGCCATTTCATAGTTCTTTCCTTATAGATTTGAGTATTTTCATATGCTCCGTCTCGTAGCTCCATTAATTCATTAAGCTCCATGAAATGATTTTTTACAGCTGCCGTGAGATCCATATTGCATTGTTTAAGTGCCCAGTATGCTTTATGTTCAATCTCAACTAGCAGATGACAAGCTTTTCCGTAAACCATCCTAAATGGGGTACATCATGTCGGTGTCTTCTAGGCAGTTCTGAAGGCCCATAATACATCGTTGAGTTTTTCAGACCAATCTTTTGGGTTATATTCGACCGATCTCTCCAAAATACGTTTGATAGATATGTTGGTGACTTCGGTTTGTCCATTAGTCTAAGGGTGGTATGCTATTGATATTCTATGAGTCACCCCATATCTAAGCATAGCTTTTTCAAGTTGGGAGTTACAAAAATGTGTTCCCTTGTCATTGATCAAGGCTTTAGGAACCCCGAATCTGGCAAACATCCCTTTTAAGAATTTAGACACGTAATCTACCGCAACTAGGATATACTTGTTACCCCTTGAGTCAGGATATGGTCCCATAAAGTCTAGTCCCCAAACGTCAAACACCTCACATACTTGAATATTGTTTTGAGGCATCTTGTTTCGTGATGAAATGTTCCCCGATTTCTGACATGCGTCACACTTAATTACATAGTCTTTAGCATCTCTAAAGATACTGGGCCAATAGAATACCGCTTCGTAAACTTTTCTACCAGTAACTAAAGCACTATGATGTCCCCCGGTTGGACCAGAATGGCAATGTGCCAATATTTTGAGGATTTCACTTACAGCGACACATCTTCTCATTACATTGTCTGGACACAATCTAAATGCGTATGGTTCATCCTAAAAATAATTCTTTACTTGAGAGAAGAACCGCTTTTTCTTTTCTGGTATCCATTTTGGAGGTACTAATTTTTCGACAATGTAGTTGACATAATCCGCATACCATGGTTCTTCGTCATTTAGCTTGGTTTTCAATATCATCAAATGCTCATCGGGAAATTTGTCTTCGATTTCTTCTTTGGCTAATTCCCCTATATTTGGATTCTCGAGTCTTGATAGATGATCAGCAACCAAGTTTTCTGTCGCTTTTTTATCTTTTATCTCGATATTGAATCCTTGAAGAAGCAGAACCCATCTGATAAGCCTTGGTTTGGCATCCTGTTTGCAAAATAAATACTTTAAAGTAGAATGATCAGTGTAAACTACAGTTTTTGATAAAATGAGATAAGGGCGGAATTTGTCAAAGGAGAAAACAACTGCTAGAAGTTCTTTTTCGGTGGTGGTGTAATGTGCTTGGGCATCGTTTAGGGTTTTGCTAGCATAATAGATAGGTTTAAATTTCTCGTCTATTCTTTGTCCTAAGACTGCTCCTACTGCAAAATCACTAGCGTCGCACATTAATTCAAAAGGCATACTCCAGTCGGGAGATATTATGATGGGCGCGGTGGTTAATCTTTCTTTTTTATTATTAAATGATTTTTTACAATCTTCAGAAAAATCGAATTTAGCGTCTTTCATTAAAAGTTGGGTAATTAGTTTGGAAATCATGGAAAAATCTTTTATGAATCTGCGATAAAACCCAGCGCGCCCCAAAAACTTCTAACGCCCTTTACATTTGTGGGATAAGGCAATTTGGAAATTACATCGATTTTAGCTTTGTCAACTTTGATCCCTTTCCCAGATACTTTATGCCCCAAAACAATACATTCTTTTACCATAAAATGGCATTTTTCCCAATTTAGTACAAGGTTGGTCTCTTCACATCTACCGAGCATTTTATCTAAATTATTAAGACATTGGTCAAAGAAATTACCGAATACTGAGAAATCGTCCATAAAAACTTCCATGAAATCTTCTACCATGTCATGAAATATTACCGTCATGCATCTTTGAAAAGTTGCCGGAGTGTTGCATAATCCGAACAACATCCTCCTGTAGGCAAAAGTCCCATAAGGACAAGTAAATTTTTTCTTCTCTTGATCTTCTGGTGCGATTGGGATTTGGAAGAACCCTGAAAATCCATCAAGAAAACAATAATACTCATTTCCAGACAATCGTTCCAGCATCCGATCGATAAAAGGGAGTGGAAAATGATCTTTTTATGTTGCGTTATTTAATTTATGATAGTCGATGCACATGCGCCATCCTGTTACTGTTCAATATGGTATTAACTTGTTGTTGTTGTTTAACACTACGGTCATTCGTCCTTTCTTAGGGACAACATGAATGGGGCTTACCCAAGAACTATCTGAAATAGGGTAAATTAGTCCTGAATTAAGTAACCTAACGATCTCGTCTTTAACCACATCTTGGACTTTCGGATTTAAACGTCTTTGAGGTTGGATGACAGGATTCATCTCCTTTCAAGTAAGCGTACTCTAAGTGAGAAGGTAGGTCTTTGAGTTCTAGTCTCTTTTTGTCAATTTCAAGCGATTGCTCCCTTTCGTTTTTCCAGTACCCGTAGAAGTGAAGTTTTCTCCTTTTCCGTTAGTTTAGATGAAATAATCACTGGACAAGATTCATCTCCTTTCAAGTAAGTGTACTCTAAGTGAGAAGGTAGGTCTTTGAGTTCAGGTCTCTTTTTGTCAATTTCAATTGCACTAGCGGAATAGAGATGCTCGCTTTGCGTTTCTTCTTGTTTCTATGTTTCTTGTGAATACGGCGTATTAATATGATCCATACGCCGTATGGGTACCTCAGAGTTAGACCCACGATTTTCAGAATCGGGTTGATTGATGCTATCTTCCAGGTTTTTATTACGATGGTCGTTTTCCAGTAGTTCATGGGCTGCTGATTGTATGACCGTGTCTAAATCGTCAATCCTGTAACATTCATCGTCCTCCGTATGAGGTTTTTTCATTGATTGGTCGACGTTGAAAATCACCTCCTCACTTCCAACCCTGAGTGCTATCTTTTTGTTAAATACATCAATCATAGCTCGGGCGGTTGCTAGAAACGGTCTTCCCAAGATTATCAGGATTCTAGAATCTTCTCGCATATCCAGGATAACAAAATCAATAAGGAGGACGAATTTATCAAGATTTATGAGCACGTCTTTTGCTATTCCCCATGGATACTGGATGGATATGTCTGCTAGTTCCAAGCTCATTCTTGTCGGTTTTGGTTCCCCTAAGCCTAGTTTCTCATACATCGTGTAAGGCATTAGGCTTATACTAGCTCCCAAGTCTGCTAAAGCATTATCAATATATAAATGCCCAATATCGCATGGTATGGTGAAGCTTCCTAGGTCTTTTTCTTTAGATGGGAGTTTATTTAACAAGACTGCAGAGCATCTTTCATTCATTGTTACGGTGCAGGCTTCCTTTAATCTTGCTTTGTTTGATAGTAGACCCTTTAGAAACTTAGCGTACTTCGGCATTTGTGCAAGAGCTTCGGTGAATAGGATGTTTATATGGAGTTGTTTAAGATTTTCTAGGAATTTTCTTTGTTGGGCTTCCTCTTTTTCCCTTCTTAATCTATGGGGAAAAGGTATTGATGATGGTTGCAGTTCGTTAGTTCGTTCTTGGTTTTTTTAGGTTCCCACTTGGTTTTTTTTTAGGTTCAGTTTTTGGTGGGGATGTGTCTCATTTCTGAGTGTTGGTTCGTCGGTGATGGGGTGGGGCGGGGGGTTAAGGGTTGAAGGTGTTTAATGGTATTTGTGTTGTCGCCAATAGGTTCGGTTGTGAATTTTCACCTCTAGTAGGGTACTCTCTTTAGGCTTCACATCCTACCATTTGGGGAGCTTATTGATGCATTTGATAGCTCGTTTTTATACTTCAAATTCAACTTTGCATAGGGAGTTGTTTCTTTCTTTAAAGGGATGAGGGCTCGTTGGTTGTTGCTGCATAGCTCGCTTAGTGAGTTGTTTCTTTCTTTAAAGAGGAGCTCGTTGGTCGTTCTGAATTCTCTAATGAATGCATCCATTTCCTCATGTTCCCGTTTTCCTTCTTTAATAAATTTATTCACTAATTCTTCCATTGTTAAGCTTCTTTTAGGATAAGAAAACTGGAGTGGGTCGAGCAATGTCCCTGTCATGAAAGACATAATTCAAAGTAAAGTTATTCTAATAGAATTAAATTTATAGGAATTTGAGCGAACTGCTGTCGATACGCCGTATATGGACGAATGAATACGACGTATGGTCAGCAGAAACTTGATACGCTGTATCTGAAACAGAGAACTGGGTACGCTGTATTCTAATAGATGAATACGCCGTATACCAGAACAGACTATTAAGAAAACAATTAAGTGATGGAATTTAAATAAATAGAATTTAAACACACAATGCGAATAAATATAAACAGAATTTAAATAATTAGATTACACTAAACTAAACTGATTAATGGTTAGAAATACTAATAAGAATAAGGTTTAATTAATTCACTCCCCGGAAATGGCGCCAAAAACCTGATGTGCTGTCGTGTAGGGTCAATTATTTGATTATCAAGTTTTAAATTTATATTTAGCCGTCAAACCTAAAACAACACTTTAACGAGCAGTGTACCCGGTCAAGATGGAGTTCGCGGTAAGTAGGGTGTCGAACACTAAGAGTGGAACATTAATCCTATATTCTATTAATATTTTAATTTGTCTATTAACTTGTTAAACCTATGCTATGTACGTTGTCTAATGATATGGGGGGTTTTCAGCCTGAGAGACTGGCACAGGTTTGGTGGAAACAAATATCAATTCAATAGACAATAAACATAAAAGAAGAAAATTAGAAGATAAAAAAGAGGTACAAGCCAAATGATAAAAAAACTGTATTAGCCATATTAAATCCAGTTCAATGTTGGTTTGTTTGTTTTAGTGCAATGATTTACTTATCTCGAAGCGGCATATCATTCTTAAGACTTAGGCGGGACATCATCCTAAGACCTAGACACGATTAATCCTGTCATAATTAACGCATCCGCATAAAGCATCTTTTAGTTTAATTATAATCTATCTTAGGGAATCAAAGCAGTGGTGATCATCGCTAAACCCTACCAAACGGAACTTTACCCACCATTGTTTGATGGTGTTTTATATACTGGTAGTCCACTATTCCAATCTTTATCAGTAAATTAAGAGCATGATTGCTGAAACATAAACGGGTCACCTACCGGTCAAACTAAGCTCATAATTCAAAGACAAAGACAAAATGTTATTTGTGATCCTATTGGTCCAGTAATATGAAACACGATATGGAGAGCTATCCCGGTATCTAGATTACTTGGTCTATATCACTAGATCCAGTTGATTGATAGGTCGCATATTCAAACACATAAACAAGTATGAGGTGATAAACATAATTAAACAATCAACGATAAATTAAGAAATCGATTTTAAAACAAACCAAACATTGGACTTTCATTAAGATGGCTAATACCCGAGGGTATTAGCCCACAACCATTGTAATTATACAAGCGTAATCAAACAATTGAAAATCGAACAATTAAGAGAGTAAAAATTACACGATGTCTTCTATGGATTCGTGATCAATGCTTGACCTTGGTGGCTAATCTTCTCTTCTAAAATTCGTCTTTAGTGAGTATGGTATAAAGAATATGATATTGCACACTGAAAACTCGTTTTTGAGTCTTCTATTTATAGTGTCTAAAAAAGACTCGATACGTCATATCTGGCAAGGTCGATACGGCGTATTGGGTTGGATTCCTTGGAGTGCGCGTTATGTTCATAATCAATCAGTGATATCATTCCCAATTTACTTGATTTACTGTATCTTCGAATAGTTATCTTCATAGATACGACGTATGTAGACAGAAAGGATACGCCATATTGGGTATTGGTCAAACGCGTTTTCTTGTGAAGTCTTAGCGCGGATACGCCATATCTCTTTTGTTGGATACGGCGTATTGGTCAGAAATTAGTAATCTTCAAATATCTTCGTTTTAGCTCCAAATTATGCGCCTTTTAGCTTCTCTTCACAAAACACTCTTGAATTACTGCATTTATCATCTTTAAAGCAATTAAGTACCAAATAATGCAATAATTATATAAAAGTGGGCAAAACAGATGGGATAAATGATATAATAAAGTGACGTTATTTGATGTCATCAAGTCTATACCAGGTTAATGAAAAAACAATGTGTTTCTATTAAGGTTAATCTTCAAATCGAGGGCTTCCTTTTTATGTTCCAGTTGCTGAAGGTTTCTTTCAGTTTGTTAGACTGTTTTGACTAACTTGATAAACGACTTAGGATTATAGATGGGATAAAAATGTGTGGTATAAGGTTAGAGGGTTACATTATTACAAGGTTCCTCGTGCCTAAAGTCGTCATCCAACAAGGCAGCTGAGACATGCATACATGGCCGTAATGACGGAATAGACATGCATGCTCATACAAGTCCTCATTCGAGTAGACACTAAGGTTAGTTGCTAGGAAAGGGAAGTAAAATGATGTTAAATAAAATTTACGAAACAAATAGATTAAGCCAAACAAATAAGGTACTGTTGCTAGTAACTTTCCCCGACCGTTCCATGACAAAGACTCGAACATATAGACAAACGCCTCGATCACAAAAATGACAAAGACAACCTAAGTTGGCATTCCAGTAACGGTCAACTTCCCTTACATTCCGCTTTTTACACACTTTTACAAAATAAGTGGTGATATCGGCCACTTTTTATAAGACTTTACATCGTTGATTTTTGTAACGTATCAACGAATAATCGATCCTTCCAAATAATTCCTTCGGTATAAACTTCTTTTGAACCGACTATTTTTCTTCCTTCTCTTTTTTGCTGCTTTTTTTCTTTTCTTTTTTTTCTTTTCATTTTTTCTCTCTTTTTTCTGCAATACATAATAAGCCTCGGTTTGGTTTCACCGTCTTCACTAGAATAATTTATCTGGATAATCTTTTCCTTGTGACACTTTTTATTCGGACATGATTCATAATCGCAAAAGTAGCAAAACTTACGAGCTACATATTTTTCCCATTGCATCGTGCAATTTCCC
>BQNB010040831.1:0-47135 GCA_026074375.1 Tanacetum coccineum
GTACATATATGAGCTACTCTCTTCTTAAATTCTTACGCATATCTTCGAGATCACTCTCATCTATATATATAATAGTAATTCTTATAAGTGTTGACTATTTATGGTTACTTTCGGCTATTTTTTTTGGAACTTTCGAGTAAAGTTGGTATTTTAATAGAAATGTTTTGGCTTAAATCCTAATGTATCTTTGCATTAATGAATAGGCTAATATGTTAGGTCCTAATGGCGAGTTCAATGGAACGCCAACTCTTCCGGATGGTCGAGATACGACCAAAATCGTAGAAACAAACTTAGTGCGTACCCATAATTTGTAATGCAGATAGTTAGGCTTATAACTATTTTTATTTGACTTGGAGGCTACTGTGTCTCTACATGGGTGAAGGGTAAAACATATGAGGACCATGTGGTTCTTTGGATAAATCCGTAACTATTCCGGACGAATGAGTTACGACTAGAACGGCCAAACTAATCATAAATTGTGCTTAGATTTTAAAAATGAGTTTGAGACCAATATTTTCATATTAAGAGCCTCATTTTCCAATTAAAACCTGTAGGATTTAGATAAACTAAAATATGGGCTTTCGTTTTGGGTCAAACGGAGTTATAAAATGGGAATTATGCTAAAAACGATAGAACAAGAAAACGTTTTAAATAATTAGATTTGACACATGATGGTAAAATGATAACTTCACTTAGGATCTTAACACTTTGAGTATTTATCTTGTAATCTCAGTAAACTAGAGTCTAACATCTTGTTTAAGGCAAAAACCATTCGTTTATACCTATTACGGATTTTGAAATATAGGTCCATTAAGTCAGATTGCAAAGGGCAGAAATGTTTACGTAATAATAATTACCTACATAGTAAGTCTTAATAAGTTCTTTTTCTTTGATATTCTATAAGCGATGCGGTGATCTACGAAACATTAACGTGACCTTATTTTATTTCCTTTTTGATAATATTGACATTCAGTGTACTTTGTCAATTCCACTAGTTATTTTAATGTTCGACTCCGAGTCCGAACACTCTTCTTATGCTTTTAAAATCGCGTATGTTGTGTTTGTAATCCATTGTTTTAAAATCTTCCAATTGATGGGAGTACGACTTTACATTTTCACCTCGGATCGTGCCGTCTTTTGGCACTTACCTTTAGAACATGATGGACTAACATCTCATTACTCTTCTTGTTACTTTTATGATTTTGAAGAATCATGCCGTCAAGTATACACTCCTTTTTACTTATTGTAACATTGTTTTGATATTGTGTTTTGTGTCGGCCATGCTTAAGTAGGGTGATTTATAATCGTCTTATTGAAATGAATTGGGACGCTTCTTCATTTGAATAAGGAAATTATAAACCGCCGAACCATAAGTTTATAGATTATTACTTACAAGGATTGGGACGCCTCTTTTTGTAAGTGACAAATTATAAATGAGTGGGCTTATGTGTATCCGACATAGCGTGCGTATGAATCATTCTTTGGGCTATGAACACCTTTCGACTCATAATTTGTTATATGGATTTTTCCGAATTTGTATCGACCGCGGCGAACTTGATAAGCTAATAATAATGAACCCTTAATCGCTTCCAAGAATTGACGACTTGTTAAATTCCTCATTTCCAATGGCTTCTTCTTCGAGTCATGTATTTTATCTTTCCTTTTAAGGATTCTCGCGACATTCAATCCGTTCGCTCATGCTCATTGCATATATTTGATGCTTTGATTTTTGTTCATTCAATATTCATTGGAAACCTCAATGAGGACCTGAGCATTTCCTCATCTCTTCACAAGTAACCATACGACAAATAAGGCGAATTGAGCACCGGGACAGCGCTCCCGTAAGGAGGGGAGAATGTAAAACCCCGTATTTAAGATCACTACTATTTCTAATCTCGTATCTATTTTATAAAATTAAATAATTCATTTTTATTATTTTAGCCGTTTTTATTAAAATCGTCAATTTTAAAACTTTCGCGAATCGTACAATTTAAGTTTATCCGTTTTATCGATCGAGAAATCAACGAATGTCATATTTTAGCCATGAGAGCTCGTTTAATTTATTTTTATTATTTTTCATCTTTTATTCGTGTTTAGCCGAAACCGTGTCAAAAATCATGATTTTACAACAAATAACAAATTAAATAGGTTATTGGGCCCGGGAAGCAAAGTGATACAAAGATTACCAAACAAAAATCCCAACCAAGCCCACCCTCATAGAGGGGGCCGGTTATAAGCTCAAACAAACATCCCCTTTTATTTTTTTATAATGTCGATACCATCTATGATATATCCCTCATATATATATTATTTATCCCTTTATTAAACCCATAAAAACACACACACACACACATAATGAAATTTTCGGTTGTTTCTCTCCTTTCCCTACTGTGTTCGACGAACAGGCACCCAAACCACACTTCCATCTTCAAAAAAATTCTCCAAACCACTTCCATTCAATCCTAAATCATTCCAATATTAAACCCCATCATCCCTAACAACAATCAATCAGCATGCACCAAGTTTAACAGATTCTTGATTTTTATTGATTTTTGATTTCAAGGGTTTTGATTCAATTAAGGGTAATCAAAACATCAAAGGGTTGATTACTAGTGTTTTTCATAAGATTTGAGTAGAAAAATCAAGACTTTTGGTCCTCTCTTGCTCCTTCTTGTTTTTGGCCAAGACACCAAAACCACAAGGGTTTGTGGTTTTGACCAATTACTTGTTTCCCCATCTTCTTGTAAGTATTTTCTTTGATTTTGATTTGGGTTTAAGTATATATGTGCATGCATGTTGATTTTGATAATTAGGAATCCATGGTTAATTAGTAAAAAGATGATTTTTGATTCATGAATATTTGAATGCGAAATTGGTGTGAAAAAATTTAAGATTTGCGAGGGTTTGTAAATCCTCATTTAGACCAGATTGTTTAGGCTTGGTTTAGTGAGATGAGAGTTGTCATAAACTAAAATTTTATAGTTTAGGATGGTAGAGGTCGTTATAATGAACGAGTGGTAAAAAATTTGAGCTTCCAACTCTTAAAAACGAGAAAGTTATGATGATTTGAAGTTGAGAAATTGTTTCGGCAAAATTCTACACATGTTGGTTTTGTGCAGAATTTTAGTCCATTTTGCGAGTAGTGTAACTTGGTCATACCAATATGTTTTCTAGATTTTCAAGACCCTATGATTAAGTACTTCGAGTATACTTTCCAACGAACTAGGCCTCGTCGATTTTCATTGCTTAAAAGTGGGTCAAAACATGTTTACTAAATTGGTTGTCAAAACTGTGTTTGCTGTCTAGAAATTCGATTGCAAATATGTAGTGAGCAGGCGGATCAAAACTTGATATTTTTCGACGAAATTTAAACTGTAGTATCCTCATGATATGTGTGAATTACTGGAATTTTTCTAGATTTTTCTGGAAAGTTTAGAGGTGTTTAATAGTGTCCAACTTTTGATAAGTTCCAGCAAGCCATGTTTTAGAACTAGTAACATTGGTGTGCCTTTTATAAGAGGAGTGCTTAGGCTATGACTTATGGATGAACTATGGTAGTTAGATAACATATAAGGGTAACTTAAGATGGAAGGAGAATGACTAGTTCGACCATTTAGCATTCCTTTAAGTAAGCCAATCGTTTAGCTAAAAACGGATAAAATCTCAGAAAATGTGTAATCAATAGAAACATTAAGTGATGTAGTCCATGGGTTCCAAAGTATCATTTTTCCTGCACATTATGTATATGTACATTGATTTGCGTATTTTATATAGCTCGAGTATCAATCGCATATTATATTTATTAATAGGTCACGGTTGATTGTCGGCGTTCGTTTCTATCTTGTTTGGATATCTTGATCACATCTTTTATTCGCGGTGAGTTCATAGCCTCACCTTTTCTCTTTTAATGGTTTTCATAAACTGTTTTCGAGGTGAGAATACATGCTTGTTTACTAAGCAAATTCATTAATTTCTACTACGTAAGCGTTACATGACTATTTTTACCAAAGCTTGATTTGCTTACTACATGATCTATGATCATTGAGTACCTATATATGGAACCATGAGTTTTGAACACATTACTTGCTTTACTTTTGGACACAAGTGGTTTCAAACTGTATGCTATCCAGATTGTTGCCTGAATATTATTGCCTAGGTTACCACAATGCCAATTAAGTCCCTTTTATCTTGAACCGTTAATTACCATGTAGGGGTAAGCGCGAATGTTGTGGATAGATCTATCGAGATTGACAATCCCCGCCTTGAATTTCTGGTCACAAGTTGGCCATGGTGCATTTAACATAGTGAGGACATTTAGGGTGTTTTGGCATACATCCTATATACTGTAAGGGCAAAAACAGTTAAGGTTTCGGGGTCATGAGCTTAGTTCAATAATACATGTTTTGGACTACTGAATTTGTTTCGTAGTCTACTATTACTTAAATCTTGTGGTCCACTACTGAACATTACTTGAGTTATTAAATCACTACTTGGATTTCAGAAATAATACTTTGAAGTATTGTAACGCTACTTTTCTTATTGAAATATTACTTGAATTATTTTACAACTGCTTTTTACTCAAACCTATGAATTCACCAACATTATTGTTGACGTTTTTGCATGTATTTTCTCAAGTTATTACTTTGCTAGCTGAGCATTGGGAGCATTTGGATGCGCGGATATCAAGTTTTTAAAGACTCGAGTTTCCTTCACATTCGATAATCATTTTCTTAAAATATACAAACGAGTCATGTTTGAACGCTTGTAATTTTTGTTAAAATCAAATTATTGGGACCTGAATTTACTCTAATTTATTTAAATTGAATGTGACATTTTATTAAACGTCTCTTTTGAGGTTGTTTTCTGTAACTTGTGTGTATAAACTATGAAGTAGCACCCCAAGTGGTATTCTGCTGCGTTGTTGTGATTTTAGGGGTGTTACACGACGTATCTGTGTCTGCACTTCACCAAAGACCACGAAGGAAACAAGATCCAATACGCCGTATCCAGAAGAAGGCAATACGCCGTATTCAAGCTATATGGAAATAAAATATTCTAGAAGATATCAAACGTGGTCCCTACTCCAAGAAATCCCCAATACGCCGTATTGGCCATATTCCAGACCCTAAAAATAGAAAACTCAAAAACGAGTTTTAAGTGTGCTAAATCATATTCTCGATACCCAAACCATAAAAGTCTATTTTTAGAGGAAAAGAAGAGAAGATAAGGCCGAGCAACGTTATCAATTCCATAGGAGACAATGTGTAATTTCTTATACTCTTGTAATCGCTCAGTTTTTGGTATCATTCGTTAACTCGGTTAGTTTACCTTGGCTAAATCATTACTTTTGTATCAATTATGACGTTTGAAGGCTAATACCTTTGGATATTAGCCATTATTATGAAGATCTTAATGTTTGGTTTGTTTATCTCAATTTCTTAATTTATTGTTGATTGCTTGTTTATGTTTATCAATTTATACTTGTTTATGTGCTTTTGTATGCAACTTATCATTCAACTGGATCTAGTGATACGGACCAAGTAATCTAGATGCTAGGATAGCTCTCCATATAGTGATTTATACATCTAGACCAATAGGATCACAATTAACGACCTATCTTTCCCCTTAGACTGTGAGCTTAGTTGGACCATAAGGTGACCTTGGTATCAACGAGTACGTTCTCGATTAATTGGTAAAGACTTGGTTAGTGGACTACCAGTGTATGAATTGCCATTAAGCAGTAAGTGGGTAAAGTCTCTATGAGCTAGGGTTTAACATGATCACCATTGCTTTAATCCCTAAGATAGATTATAATAAGCAAATAAGGATGCTTTATGCGGATGTGTTTAATTGTGACAGAATTCTACGTGTCTAGGTCTTAGGAAGAAGTACCGCCTAAGTCTTAAGAATGATATGTCGCCTCAAGATAAGTAATTATTGCACTAAATAAACAAACCAACGTTCTAATTGGATTAATAATGGTTAATATAGTTTTCTTATATTTGGCTAGACCGCTCTTTTATCTTTTGTTAATTTGCATGTGTTTTAGTGTCTTGAGTTGATTTTAGTCACCATTAAACCTGTGTCAGTCTCTCAGGCTGAAAACCTCCTTATCCGTTAGATTTAGGATTAACTTAGGTTTAGCATAGGTTTTGCATAGATTAGACTAACTTAGATTAGAAAACCAAAGTATTAATAAATTGAAAGTGTTTCTTGCTCTTAGTGATCGACACCCTACTTACCACGAAACTACCACTAACCGGGTACACTGTCCGTTAAAGCGTTGTTTTTAGTTAAGTTGGCAAAATATAAATTTAAAACTTGAATCATAATTTACAACCACACAACGATACATCAGAAGACATCAGAGAATTCATTTTAAGCGATATGTCAGAAGTTGTGATGGGTAGACCCTTTAGATCTATACTCAACTTGAATATGATTGTGTTAAGGGTTTGATTTCATTCATTAGGATCTTTGATACTTACAACTTTTGGATGCATCGTATAATACCTAGGCTTAAGGACTTTTCATGGAGTAAAGTTTCACCAATACTAGTTGATGAGGTATCATTTTATGCATTTTTCGAGCTCATTTAACCCCTTAAATCATGCAAATATCTATAAAATACATGCCTAATCATTTCTTTTTATGTATTAGCACTTGGATGACATTTGGAGGAAATACACGTGAGTTGCGCTTATTTGGATAAGAAACAAAAAAGATTACAACTCTACATCAAAGTCGAAGAAGGAATTGCTTACAAACTGTGGAGACGGCGTCGTGATTTATAGCGAAGGCGTTAGAACTCTAAAGAGACGGCGTCATGATTTGTTTTGACGAGTCACGAGATAAAGAACAAAGTGACTTTCCTAATCTTTGAGACATCATATTATTTAGTTTCTTTGATTGCTTCTTAGGAGTATGAGTGTTTTGCCTAAGTTGTTCAACTTTTTTAGTAGTTTTCCTAGTAGTTTTTCCTTTAGGTTTAACAAACTATATCTTAGCAAAACTAGGCTTAACTATTTTCTTTTCAATCTTAGCCTAAGGCACATCTTCTTCCTCACTTTTAGACACCCAATCCTCAATAATGGGAGCACCATTATTCTTCCTAACTGCTTTAGGCTTTGCTTCACTAGCCGTAGCTTCACTATTCTTAGCTACAGGATTAATAACTATAGGCTCACTTGTAAACTCTTCTAAACTAGAGAGTGACAAATCAGGTTTTGGAGGCATAAAGTTTCCTATATAGGGAGGTGAAACAACATTGTACCCTAAACCTGTTTTGTACTTATCAACTATCTGACAATCTATTAGTTTGCTTAAGCTTTTAGATGAATTCTCAAAATTTTCTACTGTTAGCTGAATTTCATCTTTTTGTTTTTGAGCCAGTTCCAACTTCCTCCTAAGCTCTGTAATGGCTACTTCTCTTAAATGAATCTTACATTTTAAGACCTTGATATCTTCCTCATAAACAGACTCATTTTTCTTATAAACTAGAAGTCTTGTTTCTACAGACTCTAAACCTATTTTATAAGCAATAACATTTAACTTAGATGTCCTTAAATCTTTTAACAGTTGTTCATTTGTTCCTTTTAAGAATTTTAACATTTTACAAACAAAATGATGAACATTTTGAATCAGTAGATACCTTAGAGTTAGAACTTGTAGAAGAGGAAGCCATGAGTGCAAAGTTAGTTGGACTTCTCAGAATGAACACCTCAATCATAACAGAACTAGTCACATGACACCAAAAGCATATAGAAGTAGTTGTCTCTACTACTAGGCATAAAACCCTTTCATGTGTATCTCCTCCCTATTCCTAGTATTCTTGGTTCCTTAGAGCCTTGCACTCCCTTGCAAAGTGTCCCCTTTTATGGCATGTAACACTCTACCTTAGACTTATCAAACCCAATGGTCTCATTAACATTAACAGTAAGCTTTCTTCCAGTGTTCTTTAAGAATCTCGTTGCCTTCATTGTTAGCATAGCCATCTGCCACCTTAAATCCATCTCTTCTAAATCATCGGGATTAATTTGTTGTAAGTTCTCATTGTTAAGTTGTTGACTGTTTAGTTAACTTGCAAAGAAAGCACATATGACAGCATCACTCAAATTTTCAATTGTTGTTGAGTTAACAGCAGTAGCTTGAGTACTAGCAGTTGTAGCACCATGAGCAACATTAACTATTCCATTTGTACTGCTGGTGCTGTTTGAGGACACAAAGGCTACGTTTTGTGTGCTTGTGCTTGAGCTTGATATCCCTTTTACCTCTGGTTCATAGATAGTTTAAGGGTTGTTGTAAAGATCATCCAACTTAATGGTAACTATCAGGCTTGTTCCTCCACACAATGGTATGTATGTTCCATTCTTGTGACAGACTTCTTAAGAGCTTTCGATTCACCTCTTCTTGTGAGATACTTTCACCATGAATCTCCAACTGACTGATAAGCTTTTGAAGCCTATCAAAGGTTTGATCTAACACCTTTGAGCTAGATGCAGTAAAAATTTCATACTGCTGCTTTAGAAGATTCCTCTAAGTCTTTTTAGTAGCAGCATTCCCTTCAAACCTCTTCTCAATAGCCTACAGCAATGACTTGGCATCTTTGATGGAGTTAAACTTCAATTGATGTTCATTAGGAATGCCCATCAATAAAGTACTTCTTACCTTCAACTCTAACCTCCTTTGTGCCTTTTCTTCAGCAATTGTAGCAGAAATTATAGTCTCAACACCTTCAACAACTTTTGTTATTGGGAGTGGATTACCATTCTCTATAACTTCCATATAGAATAATCAATCATTTGGATGTACTGTTCCATCCTCATCCTCTAAATCTTATACTCACCTGGTTTGAGCATAGGCACTTTTGATGCAGCCACCATATGTAATGAGTCTTGATCCATGTCTTCTTAGCAAAGTTTCTCAAAGCAACAAGCTCTGATACCACTATGTTGATAGCCTCACTGTTAATTGATCTTGAATCCTAGCTGTGTAAAATTTTAGTTATGCTAGATAAATCCAGCACAACTATAGTAGAAACTTTGTAAATTATATCAAAGATTATGCGGAATTTAATCTTTAATATAAGAAGAATTCTTTAATGAAACAGTAATACAAAACAATATAATTCAACAATAAAAGCTCCAATGTTATTATTACAAATAATATGAATACTCTCCTATATTAGGGTTACAAAACCTTGAAGTTATAACGATATCAAAACAAAAGATTTTTAGATTATGATTTTTGTAATCTCTAACTCTATACCCTAGGACCTCCTTTTATACACCAAGGAGTCCTAGTCAGTTTACAGTATATTACAAAAACTTAGATTATTCTTAAAAATCTATTCTATAAATAACTCATACTTATCACGTACGTAATCTTGATCTTCAAGCAATCTTTATCTTTCAGCAGTTGTAACTTTCAGTAGTTGTAACTTTGTACCAGCAGCATTAACTCTTAACAAGCAGTAGTAACTTATACACCAACAGCATTAACTGTGTATAAGCAGTAGTAACTACTTAGAATATTTTTTTTAATCTTCACTAGCAGTACTAACTTTACTCTAGCAGTACTAACATATACTAGCAGTACTAATATACACTAGCAGTACTAAGTTACACTAGTAGTAGTAACTATGAACTAGCATATTTTTCATTAGAGTTAATGAACACCACTAAGTTTCGCTTAGCAGTAGTAACACAAACCTTAGCAAGAATAACTCCAAGATCATCATGAAGTCTTTTAATCCCAACATTCAGTATTCTGGTCAATCTCTCTTCCCCTATGACACATATTTATTAAATTAAGAGTGGTATTTCTATCAACCTTTTCCAACAGATGTGTGTCATAAATGGGTCAAATTTGCATAGAAAGTTGTGGTTCATAAGCAAGTACATTATGTTAGCAGTCAATTGTACTCAGCAAAGGTAAGTTGGTCATTTACGGGTCTGATATCGGCATCCATAAACATTGGAAGAAATTCCTAAAACTGCTTACTTGTAACCTGCTTGATTGACTTTGTCCCACTGCATTCTATAACAACTAAACCATCATCTAATGCTTTATCGAATCAACTTTCCTCTTTTGACTGCATCTATCTTTCATCACCTTGTTGTCATTTCTCATTTTATCTGTGCACTTTTCTCAAGTTGACTTCTTAACAATTCCATGTGTTGGATCAGTGTACCACAGAATTGTTGAACATTTATTCGAGTGTGTGCTATAAAGTACTTTCATATCATTAGACCATCATCATCATCAAAAGAGAATTGTTAATTGACGAACATCTGAAACTATGTAATGAGTACTCTAAAAGCATTAAAGGATCCAATTTCTTGAAATTCTTCTTTGTTAAGTTTGCTTTTCTACTTGATCCAAGTTTAGCAACATTATGGCTTTGAAAGTTTGAAAATCTTGATCAAAGAGTGTCGCAAATGCCCGTTCAAATCCTCCCTTGATTCAAGTTCCTTTTAAGTCGTTGTTTGAAAGAACCTTGAGGAGTGAATGAAGTAGTTGAAAAGATGACATGCAACTTTCATTTGCTTTATCTTGCATTTGTTGCAAATGATGCATCTCTCTCTCTTATGAATTAGAATTCAAAGATTCCATTAAAAATCGATGTGTGAAATTGATTGTTTGAAAAGAATAATTTGTTGATCGAACAGTGATAAGAGGTTGTTGTGTTAAATTGTTGTTATGATTAAGTGAATGAGTCTTAAAGAATTAACGGATTTACAATTCTTGATAAAACCAAGAAAATAATTAAATACTTCACATGATTTTACAAATCACAGAAAAACCGTATAAATCTCCTTAGAAGAAATGTATAAATCTCCTAGGAAAATGGTATAAATCTCCCAAGGTAAGTGTATAAATCACCCGAGTGTAATGTATAAATCACCCAAGAAATAATGTATAAATCACACAAGAAAAGTGTATAAATCTCCTTAAAAAAGTGGTATAAATCTCCCAAGCAAAGTGTATAAATCTCCTTAGCAAAGTGTATAAATCTCCTTGGGAAAAGTGTATAAATCTCCTTAGTAAAGTGTATATAAATCTCCTTAGCAAAAGTGTATAAATCTCCTTAGGAAAAGTGTATAAATCTCCTTAGCAAAGTGTATAAATCTCCTTCGGAAAAGTGTATAAATCTCCTTAGCAAAGTGTATAAATTGTCGGACCAAGTATACGTATAAATTGCCAGATTCAAAAACACGTATAAATAGCCAGATTTAAAAACACGTATAAATAGCCGAAAACACCACTTTTTCAAATCACTTAAAGACACAATTTTTGACGTTTTTGATGGATTTTTCTTGTACAACTAACTATTATAAGCCTATTAGAAGCATTTAAAACCCATACTTTAAGGTTTTTAACATAAAAAATTTCAGATCAAGATTTTTGATACAAAAACTTTCGAACCAAAAAAATCAAGAAAAATGAAATCTTTTAAATTTTTTCAAATTTCCTTTTTACAATCGAGCTTATAACTAATATAGATAAATGAGAAATAAAAAACCTTTATGGTTTATCACACTATCAAAAGATGAAATCTTTTGTGTTGGGTTCGAACCACACGAGTGCAAAAAGAAACCAAAACAAAACACACACAAGACCTCAATATCACCCCATGGCTCTTGATACCAATTGTAGCAGATATATGTTATCTAATAAAACAACTAGAAAGAAGAAAATCTAGAGAGAGAAAGGAGTGAAGGGTTGCTTCTAGTGAGGGATCTACCTAGGTTACGTTCTTATCGGGTCGATTTATATTTTTCTATGATCTCGTGTGTCGAATCTGTCTCTTTTACTTGTTCATGTTTTGTCATATCTCGTTATGAGTTCTTATTATATAAGGGTTAAATATTTTTTTGTACAAATCTGTCTTGGTTAACTGTCTTACTTTTCAATCTTGTAATATTTGGGGTTTCACGTAAAGTCAAAACGTGTTCTTGGTATAACCTGCTTATTTTTATTATTTTTTTCTAGGATTATCAATCTGTCATTTTTGGTTAACAAGCCCTCTTATTCTGGTGTTAAACTACTTTATATTGGTCTTATACGTAGTGGGTAACACTTTAATAAAATAATCTTGATGTCTTTTAGCTTATTTTGTAGAAAACTGCCTAGTAGTAGCTTATTTAGGTGTATAATCTGCTTATTTTCGAAGCTTATTTTTCTGGGTAAAGAAAAGGGACTAGAAAAAGTTTCAGATCTATTTTCTTAGGAAAAGTACAAGTTGTCCTTTTAGGGCTATTTATACCACCGACGATTTATACAACATTTGCGACAATTAATACCAACAAATTAAGGGCTAATAAACCACTTAATTATTGTTGATTTATACCAGTATTTTAGGGTGATTTATACCATTTTAATTGGGCAATTTATACATCAACCAAGCAGCGTAATTTATACAGTGACTCTTGGGCGATTTATACACCCTCGGCCTAAACGATTCAACTCGAAATACCGATTTGATCGGTTGAACCTCAATTGGTTAGTCTAAAAAAACCGAGTCAAAGACAAAACTAAGATAAAAATGAAGAAGGAGAAGACTGACTCGAAGGTTAAATCACATCAAACAACATCAACTACCATTACATCTTCAATTACAACAACCAACATCAACAACAACGACAACCTCAACATCAACCAACAAATCCACAATCAATCTAATCCTGTATACCCATCATCACAGCCTTATCACAAATCCATTAACTAATCCTATCCCATCACAACCTGCCATCAAGACACAAAATACAATGAACCAAACAAGATCATTTAAGTTTGTTTATAAACGTAAGGTATGAATCTTTAAAGATTAATTGTTTGAACCATATCCATCATTGATCCTTGTAGGTTAATAAGCTCATTTGATAAACAAAATTAAAGATAGTTTTATAACAAATCTATTATAAACTATTCTTTGTTTTGATTGGAACACAAAGAAAAACCTACCTGAGACCTCATCATGGAGATCTTAATGTCATCGTCTGGATCTCGATCAAGAAAGAATAGTATCATGAAAAGAGCTTGTTATTTGGTTGAGGTCTCTTGATAAAGAATGATTAAGATGTGTTTGTAGTTGGATGATGGCTGAGATTTAATGCCTGCTATAAAGAGAGAGATGGAAGATGGGACCAGTTGGTTTTTTTTGGGAGAAGAAGTTTTATTATGGTGGCCATTAAAAAAGTTTAGGTTAATTGTGTGAGACTTATTAGGGATTTCTTTCTCTTATTCCATCATATGTGTTGGATCTATTTATAAGATTTTTCAAGTGGGCCAGTTACTAAATGAAAAACATAGGCCAAATGTTGTGGTCTTTGGGTTGATTGACTATGCTTGACAAGGAATATTTTAATTAAGTGGTTTGGCTAATATATAAGAGTGTTTTGGACGAGAAATAATGTATAAGTTTGGGCCATTATTCAAAAGTTAGGTTTTTAGGGTTATATGGATTAAGTGGTAAGCCGAATATAAAAATTGAACGTTGGCTGATATTTGTTGAGTGTTGACTGCGTAATGATTTTGATGGGGTTGATTTGTGATGGACCCGGATAGAAAAGTGATTGTTAAGTATTTATCAAATTAAAACGGAAATTTGGCTAAATGATTCACTTGAATCTCAAGGTTGATGATTATTGTTATATTAGTTTTTAAGGATACAACAATGGAGCTTGTTATTTGTAGTCAAACCTCTTAAACCAAAAGTTTATACAAATTGGTGTATAAATTGGTTAACTTGGACAAAATATTTGAGATTAAATGCTTATCGGTTGTATTCGAGGTTCAAAATGACAAAGTGACAATGTGACGAGATTGGGATCAATTTGTATAAAGAATCATGAAACTAAATTTTAATGGCTAGATTTATTATTAATTTTTCTAAAGTAAACTTTTTTTAAAAACGGAAGTTGATCCGGGTTAAGTCACTTATTTGAGATTGAAGTGGCATTTCATGAAGGTGTGTTCTTATTTTTATCTTGAAGTCGGGGTTGTCTGGATGCATGACTTTCAATGATAACTTGCTTGGGATTTAGATTTTGGATGAAGACTTGGGTTATCTAGTTACCAGCAGTCCCAGGTAGATGGTTTAATACCAGATACTATCCACAATAAAGGAGATACGTTGTAGTTCTCAGTGTCACACGCAGAAGACGTTGTGGATAATCGCAAAAGGTAATGAATGTCTTATACTTTGCTTGGTAAGTATTGAGTTTCTCTACACTATTCTTCCAACATTAGTGCAAGCTTAAGTCACAAGAATGAGGAATTCTACTTCAGTTTCAAGTTTGGTATATCGGATTTACTCCATCAGTTGTCACTTTAAATAGCATACAAAACAATTGGTGAAAAGACAGTCAGAGAGAGTTTATAAGTAGAGATTTGATCAGCAGTTGATTCTCACAGGATAGATTTGAGCTAATTTATTCTTCACACAAGTATTAAATTATATGTGCGTACAAGGTTTTGCTGATTTTGAGGTATCGAAACCAGCAAGGGGGGAGGAGTAGATACACCCTTGAGTCTTTGCTTTCTTTTTCTTGAAAGCTTGAAAAATCCATCTTTCTTGAAAATCTTTTTGTTCGGACGGACCATGCCTGGGAAGAACAAATGTCATGAACCACCGCCCAAGAAAAGTAGCGCATAACTTAGCTTTTGGGTGCATTTCTTCAAACACATGGGAGAAGAGATATCTTGTGAATTTTAGTATGCATTATTTGAATTTCCAGGAGGAAGAGTTGTGTGAAGAAATTTTCAAGCATGAGAAGATATGTTACTGATACAGTTAATGTCTCCCCGAACGGTTAATCACTAAGCTTATTCTTAAAGAAGCAGTAATATTGGATGTGGTATCTTCCTAATTCTATTGTGCACTTAATTATTCTAAGTTTGTAAGAAAGCTTTGAAACTACTCAAGAGAGGATTGCTAGTTTGGGGGAAAGCTTTGAAAGCTTCTAAATGAAGAATATATGGCATGAATTAGGGGGAAGCTGATTCAGAAGCTTCTCCTTAACTAAGAAGTGTATGGGTTACCTAGTTTATGCCTATTATAATATTTCTCCTACAAGGTACTACAAATATGATTCATGTTGGAATGCAGACTTGAAGTCAAAGACCACAAAAAACATCATCAGCATTGGAAGCTTCATCGAAGTTCTTGTTCTTATTCTATATGTACTTGTTAGGAAAATATTGTAAGTAATTCCGTATATCGTCCCGTGGGGGAAGATTGTTAGAAATCCATTTTACGTGACGACATTACGGAATTACCATAGTTTATCATAGTCAAATACGAAAAGACTAGAATAGGCAATTATGTAGAGTTTATAAGTGATTGTCTCGTTGTGTGGTTGTAATTTATGATTTCAAGTTTTAAATTTATATTTTGCCGACTTAACCAAAAACAACACTTTAATGGGCAATGTACTCGGTTAATGGGAGTTTTGTGGTAAGTAGGGCATCGATTACTAAATGTGATAAACAGTCTTTTAATTTATTAATATTTTGGTTATCTAAACTAAGTTAATTCTATTATATGTTAAACCTATGCTAAACCTATGTTAATCCTAAATCTAACTAATAAGGGGGTCTTCAGTCTGATTGACTGCACGGGTTTTGGTTACTAAAATCAACTTAAGAACACAAAAACAGCACGCACAAAAACAAATTAACAGAATATAAACAGAACGTCTAGCTAAAAATAAGAAACGATAGTAACCGATAATAAATCAAGATTAGAACTTGAGATTGTTAATAGTGCAATGATTATTTAACTCGAGCGGCATACATTCTTAAACTTAGGCCGTACTTCTTCCTAAGACCTAGATACGAAGAATTCTGTCACATTTAAATGTATCCGCATAAAGCATCCTTATTTGCTGATTATAATCTATCTTAGGGATTAAAGCAATGGTGATCTTGTTAAACCTTAGCTCATAGAGAATTCCCTACTTATAGCTTATAAAGGTAATACATAGCACATATATCTACTAACCAAGTCTTTTACAATTAATTGAGAACGTACTCGTAAGTCCGAATGTCACCTGCCTGGTCCAACTAAGCTCACAATCAAAGGGCAAAGTTAGGTCGTTAATTATGATCCTATGGTCTAGATATATAAATTAACTATATGGAAAGACAACACCACACTAGATTACTTGGTCCGTATCACTAGATCCAGTTGAATGATAGGTCGCATACAAAAGCACGTAAACAAGTATAAATTGATAAATATAAACAAGCAATCAACGATAAATTAAGCAATCGAGATAAACAAACCAAACATTAAGATCTTCATAACAATGGCTAATACCTGAAGGTATTAGCCTTCAAACGTCATAATCAATACAAGATTAATAATTTAGCCAAGGTAAACTAACCGAGTTAACGAATGATACCAAAAACTGAACGATTACAAGAGTAATAGAAGTTACAAGTTGTTTCCTATGGAATTAATTACGTTGCAACACCTCTTCTACTCTTCTTCTCCTCTAAAAATTCTATTTTATTGTTTAGGTATAAAAAATATGATTTAGCAAACTTATAACTTGTTTTTGAGTTTTCTATTTCTAAGGTCTAGAATTGGGTCAATACGACGTATCGAAAGGCTTCGATATGGTGTATTGGGGATTTCTTAGAGTAGGGACCATGTTTGATATCTTCCAGAATATTTATTTCTATAGCTCGAAAACGGCGTAATGGTCTTTCCTGGATACGGCTATATGATCTTGTTTTCCTCTGCTTCGTGTTAAGTGAGGCACAGATACGCCGTATCTTCCTTGATAGATACAGCGTATTAGATGTCAAAATAGTAATCTTCATATTTCTTCATTTAAGCTCCAGAATACGTGCCTTTTTGCTAATCTACACCAAGTACTTCATAATTACTGCAATTCTCAAATACAAATGATTAAGTAACAATTATTTTCAATAATTATACTAAATGGGTTATTTTCATGGGATAAATGATGCTATAAAAGTGGCATTATTTGATGTTACAAATATCCCCCCTAACTTGAATCCTACTTGCCGCAAGAAGCCTTATGGATTTTATGAAAGTGTCTCCAAAGGATTTTCCTATCAGTAATAATTGATCTGTTACAAGTACCCAACCAAACACTCCCGAAAAAGAAGAATAAAACACACACAAAACTCACTAATCTATGTGGTACCATGAAACAATTCGCCTCAATTATCGTCCTTCTAGCGAGTATTCTATCATAGGCATGGCAAGGATACACCATCCTCCCACCACTATAGCTAAGAATAACAAACTTATGAAGTAAAAATAGGTTTTTATTATAAGGCTTAGGTTGAACATTCCAACAACAGTCCACCAAAAGTACCACACCAACAAGGCAGCTGAAGCACACATACCTGGTCATAATGACAGAATAGACATGTGTGTTCGATTACATCCTCATTCGAGTTTAAACAAGGGTTAGGATGAAGAATGATATAGAGTAGGGATCTTCTAACTTTCACCAATAGTAATAAACCAATAAGGCAGTTGAATCATGCATATTTAAAAAATTTGGGCCCCGTAAATGAACGGAATAGACGTGTATGTTCGATCACATCCTCATTCGAGTAAAACCCAAGGTTAATGAGTAGGAAAGGAAATAAATTGTTGTTAAATAAAATTCACGAAACAAATAGATTAAGTCTAAACAGATAAGGTACAAATTGCTAGCATACTTTTTCCTGACCGTTACCATGATTAAGACACAACTATTTACAAATGTCTTGATCATAGATCAAAAACAACAACCTAAGTTGTCGTTCCCGTAACGGTCAACTTCTCAATCATCCCATACTTTACATACTTTTACAAAGACAAGTGGCGATATCTACCACTTTATACAAAACTTCACATCGTTCATTTATAACCATCCATCAACGAATAATCGATCCTTTAAATAATTCCTTTGATTTTAGCTTTAACGAACCGACTATCTTCAAACTTTCCTCCTCTTTTTTTGTTGCGATTTTTCTAATTTTTTCGATTTTTTTAAATAACTACAAATCTCGGTGTAATTTCATCATCTACATGATCATAATAATGCCGGATAATTTCCTTCATGATTCTTTGTTCTTCGAACGTATCAATAATTGTGATGGTAGTAAAAATACATGAGTTTTGACTACTTTTTACATTTCCATTGCAATGTGCAAATTTCCCAACCATACTAGATATAGAAAATAACACAAGACTCGGGAAATACATACTTTACACTTTAAGCAACTAGCAACTAATAAATGAACTTAATCTAACAGGGTAGGCTAAGGTGTAAATGTGTAACGAAACAAATAGTTGGTGTTATTCCTAAAGGGTTGGTTCTACAGGTTTTTCTAGGGGTATCTTACTCTTAAAATGAGAGTAAACAAAGGGTTTATATGGGGGTTAACTAACCAGTGTAGTTAGTTAATAAAACAACATATAAAGGCTTTTTGGGTGTAATCCTAGAAATTTACCAATTTAAACAAGTTACTCCATCTAAATTCATAGTACTCGTTATTGTAGTCTCGAATAGATATACCAAGCCAAGTTATAAAGTCTACAACATCACCGATCTAGAGGTGTTGACTTCTTATTGACGGGATCTCGCGGAGGCGGATGATAACTTTATAATCTCTTCTGGGAATATGTTGGATCTTTCTCCTATTTGTCTATTGTCAAAGGCGTCTAATAAAAACCAAGTCTTGGTTTATGGCATCGTCGTTTTCTCATTTGAACTTTGGTTCTATCAATCATCTGGCAAAGACACTAGTCTGTTACGAGGTTCTCCTAAAGCTCAAGTTTGAAAAGGATAATTATGTTCTCGTAAAGAGTGTTGTGCAAGAATCGAAGACGACTAGAAGAAGGTACTCGCTCTTTAGAAGAGAATAGAGATGCTCGAAGTGTCACATCCGCATATTGTCAATCTGAGAAGAGTGCAAGAGCTAAGTCATGAGTATGAGACATATATAGTATCACTCTACATGGTTACTATGTAGATGTCTTATGGAGAACTGTAGCTCGAGGTAGATGGTACATTATATCTGTCGGTGTTTAACTGCAACAGCGGGTGTCAGTGGAAAGAAGTACATCCTCGTTATTTTTGATGGACCTACTCTCGATTTACTTGGGTATCTTGTCATGCGATCAAAAGATGAGAGCTCCAGTTTTTTATTATCAATTTTTTAAAGATGATTCCCAGGTAAGACTTAGGAACCGTAGACGCATCAGAAAGATAATGGAAAGACTAAGTTTGTTAATTCGAGACATTACGTGTGAATTTTATTGAATATGAGAATGGTTGGGCATCTCTCATGAAATCATCAGTTGCACGTCTCTCCAGAAAAACGCGTTTGTTTTCTTAAAGACGAAACGTACGTAATGAATAGCAGCCATGCACTATGTTAATGTATGCAAAAGCTCCTTATCTTCTATGGGCCGAACGAAAGACGGTTTAGCACACAGCCTGTTATACCCAAAATCGTCCATGATACGTCGTCGTCACAGGCAAAACACCTATGTGCTTTTGCACAACAAAACCCCCCTGATCTATCTTATCTATATGTGTTTGGTTGCACTTTGTTACCCAACGAATGATAGTAGAATTGGGTTAAGTTACATCCAAAGGCGGATATTGTATTTTTATTGGATATGCACCCACAAAGAAAGCTATCCGGATTTAAACAGACGTACCAGACGATAATTGAAAACCATTCCCGTTGATTTGATGAGCAGACCGCGATGCTTTCTGAACACTAGCAGCTTCAGAACCGCGCTTCAGAAATGACCTCTTTCTCACTCCTTTCAGTTCCACGTGCCTACTTGAAATCCTATTTGTATTCCTTCCACACACATTTTTTAATCTCCTACCAATATCTAATCATTTCAAAATATTAAACAACCCCATAAATCTATTACACCAACATAATAATACCCCTCCCCATCATACCAATCACCACAACAATACCTCAACAATACTCCCCATCCCATCAAATACACCCCATTAAACCCAACCACCCCACAACATTCACCCCTCATTCCCCAACCCACTAACCCATCACAAACCACCCCCTAAACCATCCCCCAACCCCACAAAACACATTAAATATTATTCCTCTAACAACCATCACAAATCTAATCCCCCAAATTTACCATAACCTACCAAATTAAAACCCCAACATCATACCAACAGTAACCAACATACACCACCTACCAACAAACACATAAACCCAATATACCACCCCAACACCTACCCACTAGAGTTATACAAGTCGTGGTAATACACCTTCAATCAAAACTGCCCGTGTGATCACTCACTCATAACTAACACATAAGTGCCAACCCTACTCGCCTCCTCTCTGCCTGTACCTCCCATACATCCCCCCACCAACTCATCAAACTGTGTGACCGAATGTGTCCCTAATGTATACACTCCGCCCTTATACTAGTATACACCATAAATCGCCCTCCTCTCTCTGTCCCCCACTGTCTAATCCCACAGCCACACATGTGTTCCCACCAACTCCACACTCACATCCCCCCCTCTGCCTCATCTCAACACATTGTTCCATCTCACCAGACTTATGTGTACTATACAGTCAATCACCAGAACCATGTATACATGTTCTATCACAACCCCAATAACATTGTATACCTATACCTGTAGTATCGAACAGTGTATCAATATATCCCCACGTACTACAATCCCACAAACCAACCTCCCTATGCCCCACACTGACTCCTATACACGCCTCTTCTGTATCCTCTCTGCATCTCCAAATGCCCCAACCTACTTGTTCTCTACTAACTGCTCATAGAAAAAGACACCGCACC
This sequence comes from Tanacetum coccineum, assembly GCA_026074375.1. Taxonomy (NCBI): domain Eukaryota; kingdom Viridiplantae; phylum Streptophyta; class Magnoliopsida; order Asterales; family Asteraceae; genus Tanacetum; species Tanacetum coccineum. Next base: position 20,843 of record BQNB010040831.1, read on the forward strand.
ACCACATCTACCCCACTCCCTTCTTCTCGTACGCAGAGTCCACTTGTGATCAATGCAGAGCGCAATCCTGTTGTAAGAACATAGTCCTTTAAATTGGTGCTGTTGCCACTTCGACATACACTTCCCCATCAATGTCACCACTTCTCTCATCATCTTAAATATATAGACCTCTCTAACCCAAGTGTGTCGCTCTATAGTCTAATCAAGAGTATCAATTGAAATATATGTAGTCTACACCCCCAGATACTCCCTCCATAAGAGAGTGCATGTGACCTCAATCCCTTACCAAAAACGTTGAACAAAGTTATGTGACATGCTACCCTACCACGTCTACTCTCCTTCCCATAACTGCCAATCCTGACATGCACGAAATAGTCATACCCTCCAAATCACGACCCACCTTACATTCGAATAATAAACTATCCACACAGTTCTCTAACCAGCAACACGTCTTCCAAGTACTCACAAACTCTCATTAGCTGCCTCTACCAATACGCTCAGTCATATCACCACTCACTTCTCCCCCCCACAACACCCCACTTTGTACTGCCTAACCTCCTCCCTGCTCTACTCCTTACCACGACTCCAGATGCACAAGAGAAAGACTCTCGTCCACTCCCAGAATCTGAGTATCCCCCTACCTCCCCCAACCTCCCTTGTGTCTCCCTACAGACAGATGTGCTAAAGTGTACCTCACACGTCTGTTGTGTGCTCTGTCTCACTCCAGTCTTCGCTCCACAACTATCCATGTGTGTGACCCATCTCCAGTCCATAAGTATTCTCGACGGATAGTAGTGTCACCACCCTCCCACTCCCTAGACCTCTACTAATTCAGACTACCTCAAACCGCAACTGATACCGTCATCTCTATTATACATGCTCATCACCTCTAAATTCTACACACACTTTTCTTTACACCAAAGCCTCGTGTCCGATACTTGTACTACGCAAGAGATCACAACACTTCTGTGTCTCCCTCTATAGAGAGAATATACTCTATGTTAAGAGCAAATATGCACACATCTCTCTGTAGTCCCACTCTAGAAAGAAGAATGTTAAGACATAAGATCCTCTAAACATACCAGTTAATCACACTACACGATTTCTTGTCAATACTGACTGCAAAGAGTGTATGCCACTCTGCCCAATCGCCAGACCATATAATGTGTAGTGATGCTCCTCTATCCAATCTGCGCACATAATGTCACAATCAATTCTCCCAGATCCAGATACACCCACCACACCTCGATCAAGTCACCTGAGATGAGTCCTACACCCAATCAATCACATAATGTACCCCTGACAGTCACTATACACTTATTTCGTCTTGTCATATACCTCCACTTCTGCCTCTCCTATATCAATGACCTCCCACTCTCACTTCATCGCGTGCTCACACTCATACCCCCACAACCCCCCAAACACTCTCAGAGGAGATCCGCACAGTTCCCCAACCAGTCACTCCTACAACCCCCCCCTATCCATACACGTCAGTAAAACATCACACTACCTCTCCTCCTGTTGGTCCAATAAAAACACTCTACCCTACTGAGAATGATCCAAACCTAACATGAACACGCAAACCAGGACCAAAACATTCCACATATGTGAATCAATATCTATCCAAGATAACTCTACCACCCTAACTGACCACTATGACGCTCGTGCAATATAATTAAGTTGTTGTCTGCGCTTCATACATCCCCCACATCAACACTCTCTCCCTCCAATTGTGCGTATACACAGATCTATGTCATATTTTCTACATAATCCGCTACCACCAAAGTCATTCCTCCCCGCACAATTTTGCGACTTGTATCCTTCTCACATTGACAATCTCCTACCCACCTCACGGTCTCCATGAAAACTACACTATTTTGCTATGTGCAGATAATTTAAGTTATATGTGTCCACTCTCTATCATCCAAAACCCATTTTCATATATACTGTCTATCTAAATATCGTCCTTACCTATATGCACAGATTGTTGTCCTGTCGTCTAGAACACCCCTTATAATGCACCAATAAGCAGTCCCCATCTCTCTATTGAGATATGTATAGAATGTTATCTTCCATGATTCACTGCGCCCTCTATATTTACGATGTTGTTCACCCTGTATACGATTGTGTTTCTTGTACCACTAGATAATCAACCCACCCTCACACAATAAACACCCCCAGAATGCCGTGAGAAACAGAGTGTGTGCTCTGCGTCATACACTAACCAATGGACGAGTGTATGTAGACAATCTCAATGTTCCCAATCCACCCTATATGCGCATCAGGTGATATTCAACTCTATATAGAAGAGATCCACTCCCTCCACTCGCACCTCAGAATAGAAGTACGTAAACCCTAACCATATTAATCCTAAAACTGTGTCCGTGAACTTATAGTCTCTCAAGACATTGTGTAACTCTCAAGCACAAGTAATTGTGTTCCCAATTCCACACCACCCTCTCTTCCACCTGTCTGTAAATGACTACCCTATGAAAAGAAGAACAGCTCATTAAGTGAAGAGAACACAAGTCCACAAACAGCTGAGCAATGTGATCCAATCTCTCAACTCGCGCTCCTCCTCTATCCACCACGCCACCCTCCTCACAACAGTTATACCTATAGTTATAGAAAAGGTTGTACAGCAAAAACTATCACACAACGCCGTTATAGAATAACATGTTACAATGCTCCCCATTATTTAGCAAACACCCATATCCACCTACACTCTTCCATCGCTCCCACAGTTGCCCGCTGTACCACCCCACGCCTACCTGTTCCTTAACAATACTTGATTCACACACACATCACTGCCACCTACATGTTGTGAAATCCTATTCACTTCTCCTCACATCCACCATCTGCACACTAGAATCATATCCACTCCACTTCCATATAACCCACTCCACCTATGTGTTCACCTCTGATATCTACCCTGTGTAGTGTCATATATAGATCTGTAACCCTGAACTTAGACTCAGTGTAACAAGTTTACCTACGCTTATACAGTGTAGATCAGACCCTGACTCTTTGTGATAACAAACCTACCGACATACACTACTGGTACAGCCAAGACCAGAATAAAATAATGAAAGTCCTCTTGAGACAAAATGACGCTCCAGAGAGGAAGATAATACAGTGACACAACCAGTACTCAAAGTGATAACGTCTCGTGACATCACAGATACTAAATCATCCACCCCCAATTTCACACTTCTACTGTGTCGTCATTCTGTTATCATCTTCACATAACTTCGTCGTAAAAAATGTCTGCCCCTAACCCACACAGCTCCTGTCGCACATCCTAAAGTCCAATAGAGAGTGCCCTTGAACACTCTCTCACACCCATACTGATTATACAATACGCTTACCACTCCAGATAGACAGCTATACAGCAATCATGATATGTTACACACAGAAATTCAATAATCCCAGTACTATACTGTCCCAGACACTCAATCATCCAATATACCAAAACGCACACACTCACATACTCCCCTTGATAACACATAATATAGAGTGTTCAGAGCCATATAATTATCAGACCCTATAGTCCACCATATCACAACTACCTGTAGTGTGTGTACGTCTAAATTTTGTAAAATAAAGTCGCGCCTTACTCATATCAACAAGATCCCCATGTGTCACCGCACAAACCATCCTCCCGTCCAACACACGTGTCCGTGTGAAAACTATACCAATACCCAATAAAACACTCCCTACCTACTTAAAGATCAGCACTAGTGTGTACTCCCCAAATATCAAGATCACATCCACATATAATACATATCCAACTCATCACCCACCCATCCACCTGTGATGTACAAGACAGTCATAGTCCTACTAGTACAATCAAGCACTATAGTGTCCAGAACTGGAAGAGTGTGCAACTATCTCGTCCGCCGCGCTCACAACTTCATAATCTGTTCACCCCAATACTTCACAGTGATAAATAGCACCACCTACCTACACAGTGACGTCCCCAGAATTTAAAGACGCTATCTAATATTGTGAGTATACTCTCTCACGTCCTAATCCATTTGCAATAATGTGTGTGTGTTCCCACCCAAGATATCCTCCCACAAGTTACAACACAAATTAACTCACCGTGTTGTGTTCTGATCCCAGAACTCTCTGATCTGTAGTAGAATGTTAAACTAATCACCCAATCACAATAGTCTACACTCGCTGATCCCATTGCTAGTGTCTCGTCACCACTATCCACACACACTCTCGTCCATCTCCTCCCTATCACACCCATGATGTATAGTTCTCACTCACATCAGATATAAGACACAACTCATAACGTCACATATGTGCCCCACCACCAACCTATTCTCCTACTCTCGCTATTAATCTGTCTACAGCCTTCTCTACACACACACTACACTCAATCATGAAGAGTCCTCCACCTCTATAACACTACACACTCTCATGTACACTCCCATCTTCAACATCGCTTCTAGTGCAGTACTACTATCTACCCTACACATCCCCTGTCAATGATCTAGTGCCAATACACCTCCAAGATGACGATATACAATTTATATTAGAGAGTTGTCTTCATAAGATATACTTACTACCTTGTATAAAGAGCTCCAACCAGTCCAGTGTGACTACACTCACGCATGTGTTGTCTCAAATACTACACCCAATCAGAATAGTGTAGTTCCACTCCATACTTAGCTCTAGACCAACCTATATACTCACATCAATGATAGATCGTCAAATAATATGTAGGACTAAGTCTGTACATCTTCTGCTTCCTCACTCAATCCAATATCAAATACCATCTGCACTGACCATTCCACATGAGAATAGTTCCCGTGTGTTAATATCACACTCTCTCCTATCCTCCTTCTGAGACCTGCCTCATCCGCGTTAAAGCACAAAGTAATGGACTGAAAAACACGTGTATTGTGTAATGATGCACAGATACACTACCCCACAGTATATAATGTACCCAGCTCTCTAAGTCACTAGACAAAGTTATCAGAGTGTGACCAACACCATAACATCTATCCGCTAATTTCTCCTTTGCACAATAGCACCCAATGCTCTCAATGTTATCATACGTCAAAGAGCAAGTACTTCGACCCAGTGAGCTGTGTTATAGAGTAGAAGACAGTACTGTTTGTCTCTGGGACAACATTCGGTCAACTTTAATGACCATTCACAAGTCTTTATTAAAACAATTACCTCCACCCCTTATCATCCACATAACTGCACATACAGTGATCTCAGAAGAGAAACTACTAGAATCTCAACCTGTTAGCTCGCCTGACTTGCGTTGTGGTGCTGCAATCCTCCATGATCCTTAGATCAGATAATATCATGTTGTGTGTTGAGGTGTTGTGTTGATATAATTTTAGTGTGTTAATTTCGTCTGACTCGCGCATCATTTAGTTAGAGTTATGGCGTATAGCTCTGATTTCGTCACAGTAGATCATAGTTAGACGTGTGTTTGGAGTATATATAAAGTCTCACGATAGTGGAATAGTGTACTAACAACGTGCTGTAAGACGACCTTAGAAGTTTAGTAGGTAGAGAAAAGGTCGGGATTATGTGCATTAAAGAAGGATAAATCAGATCTCGGCTGCGCAGGGAGCGCAGAGATCAGAGACGAGAAGATCCTCCCCCCCCCCCGCAGCGAATGTCAAATCTTTTTAGGATGTAGAAATGACTGTGTACTAACTACAGATAGTGTAAGCTCGCGTATATAGAATGAAGATGAGAATAGAGGGAGTGATTCTACTGTACGTATACATGATAAGGTTATTCCCGCTGGTCGCGTCTATCTAGAATTTAGGTGTGCGCGGCAATAAGATAGGGAGATGAAAGCGTTGTAGTTCGCGATGTAGAGTTGGTGTACTGTGGAGTATGTGTGCACTGCTTCAGTTGTATGGTGTATCGCTGATGGATGTAGTAACGTTGGTGTGTTGAAGACGCTAGTGTAGGAGTACACGCTCGCGATAAACTGAGGGAGTACGAGAGTCTTCACAATCCGGGGCGCGCTTGGAATGTCATCTGTGCAATAGTTAAAGTGTGATCTCACATAGTAAGTCTAAATAGAAATCGATATATATGGGTGAAGCTCTCGTAGAGCAATGTAGTGCTCTTTATTCGCATCGTCAAGCTAAAGATACAAACGTACGGATGTCAGTTTAGCGACAAATATGTAGCTGTACATAAGGACTCAGGAGTGGAATGATCTCAGACTCCTACACGTATAGGACGATTGGTGTCGCTAAGAGCTCGCCTGTATGTCTTGATACGCGAGTCTCGCTGGTTTCACCGTGAGAAGCTCCGCATTGTTTCCGGCACTCTCCATGTGAGGGATGTGCAATATCAGCTAGAGCATGCTCGGTTTACAACTCGTGCTCGTGTTCGGAAGATCTCCTACGCACTCACTCAGACGCGGTCTAGTGGAGTGTTTAAACCGATTGTGTGATTGCATAGTGAGTAGAGCGCGCCTACTATCCGACGAAAGAGTGGATCACATCCGGCAAATATACTATAAGACATGCTGTGTAGATGCGCAATGGAGTCTGGACCGTGTGCGATGCGCGAAGATCATAGTGGTATGTCTGTTGTTGTCCTGCTGGTCGAGATGTGAGGATTGAGCTATATGAGCGGCTAACACAACGTCGCTAACTCGGAAATCTCATATGAATTATTAAGTTTCGCCGCTTTTGATCAAAAAATGCCCTAATCATGAATTTAGGGTTCTTAAATCTAAAAGTGGTTAAAACTTAAAATTGATTGGGGGCTTTTGAAGTATTAGGTGTATTATATGTGTAGGATAGTCATATCTTAATCTTTTGTTGTGATTTAATCCTGTTCGTGATTGGTATTATACTTGTTTGAAATATGTGCCTCATTCTGTTTGTCATGAGGATTGATTATATATGGCTTCATGAAAATGATAGATAAAAGTTAAATATGAAAGTCGATTTTTGCACAATCTTTATAAATTTATCAAGTATAAACATGACGCTCGAACAAGTGAAAGGATCGAATGAGTTAGTGAGGATCGAACGAGTGTGTTTATGTGTTGATCGAACGAGTGACCATATGTGTTGATCGAACGAGTGACCATATGTGTTGATCGAAAAACGGAGTGGTGTGATGAAATGATCGAACGAGAGACTTTTAAAAAGGATAGAACGAGTGACTAAGTGAAAGGATCGAACGAGTGTTGTTTTGAAATGATCGAACGAGAAACTTTTTGAAAGGATCGAACGAGTGTTTTTTTTGAAAAGATCTAACGAGTGCCTTAATTGGCGTTGATCGATGGTGATTGTTTTTTTAAGGATTCGAAACGAGTGTTTTTAAAGGAGATCGAACGATGTGCCTATATGTGTTCGATCGAACGCGTGTTTTTTATAGTGTTGTTCGATACGAGTGATCCTTTTAATAGGATTCGAACTGAGCGATTTTTAAAAGGATGACGTACGAGTGTTCTTTAGACTAGATCGAAGAGAGTGATGACCTTTATGGATCGGATACGAGTAAAGACCTTTGTGGATTCGAAACGAGTATCTTTTTAAAGGGATCGAACAGAGTGTTTGCTTAGAAAGGATTCGATACGAGAAGCCATTTGACTTGATCGAATGAGTGTCTTACAATAAGGATCGAACAAGCACATATTCTAAGGACCGAACGAGTGTTACTCTTTGAGGACCGAACGAGTAGAGTTATCAACACTTGACCAATTTTTGACATAACACACTTAAGATCAAATTTTTTTCTAACTAAGATTAAAATTCAACAAATCTCTTAGGTTAAAATAGACTGTAAAAGCTTGACAAAAAACAAGGTTCAACTTTATTCGACTTAACTGTTAGGATAGGTGCCTTTGTCTTACACGCTAATTGTCTATCTAAGTAGATTGATCTTCAAAAGTGCTAAAAGTCATAAAGGTTCTCATGAATGCATGATTGTGTTTTCTTATAAAATGCACTCACTCTTTCTTAAACAGACTCATGGCACTCTCAATAGCGGATCAGATTGCTTTGGATGACGCATTGGTTGCGCCAGCTAACGGTCAAATTTGGAGAAAAATGCAAATCTTCGCTGAGTTCGGATATCCACATCCAAGGAAGCCACCCTTCAAGTGGTCGTATGATGTTGCTAAAGCTTCTCTTGTTCTACAAGGCTTTCCAATTACTGCTGTAAAGATCCAGAGATGATATGCAGGAATTCAGGGCTTCTGCTTTTGTTCCAATCGGATCCGCGTCCGTACGATTCAAAATGAATAACAGAAGCAACATCATCGGTCTGAGCAATTCAGGGACATTCTTCATATTTTGCCCTAAAGTCTGGTTAATAGGGAAGTTGTAGGGACCCACCTCTTAAGGAAGGAGTACTCACCTTTCTAGCTAGCTTGGACACTATGGAGAATAAGGAAGCTCAACTGACATGAATGTCATTAAACTAATCAAACCCTGGAGATCATTTGCTGAATGTAATCAACGAATGTCTCTTTGCGGATACTCCATCATATGACGTCTCCGTCTCTCTCAAGGCTCAAACTTGGTGGGGTATGTACAACATAGAGAAGACGTTGATTATGCATATTTCTGTTGGAGGAATTCATTTTTCAAGGATTCGAGACCAAATATACAAAGAAGGGTAGTGTGATGTACTATCCCTGATTCACCATAGATAGTCGTTCAACGTAATGTCATGGAAAAGGATCTTTCAATTCCTAGAAGAAACAAGGTCAATTGGCACTATGCCAGAGGAGATGACCTATGTTTACTACGATCAATGTTATATCAAGGGAATGAAACCACTCGTTGTACAGAGCTATCTTTCCAGTGAATTAACACGAGGACATCCGCAACTTCAGAATCTACAAGAGTATTATGTATGGCTTCAGGAACAATTCCTCCTAAGACAAAGGTTTAGCAAGAAGAAAGGTAATACAGATTGCAATCCCTAAATGATGCCTCCCACTGCCCCAAGGAAAAGAAGGTCTGGAAAAAGAAACAAAAGACTACAGAGCGGGAGGAATATCTATGAGGCTGATTTTGTACAGAGGCTGAGCCATTCAAAATAGTCATAAAAGGAAGCCGTCAAGAAACTCATAGTCTCATGCTCGTGGTTCTGGAGCAGATGAAAGGAACTGGTGTTTAAACCAGGGGTTCCCGATTGCTCCTGATTTGGACTCAGAGGATGATATATTTGGGAAAATCAACCTGAACGGATGATCAAGATGATGAGCACGATCAGTGATGATGACGATGCAGAGAAACATGAGTTCATGGAGGATACTCAGGAAGAGAAGATGATGTTGACCATATACGATGTGAGATGATTCAAGAAGATGATGATGGCACATGACGTTGATAAGAAAGCTGAAGATGATGATTGATGATGGAATTGACTGAATCAAGATAATGATGGTGATTGATTTTTTGTCACATCAAAGCTCACTGACCATGATGATGAAAATTTATCCATCGAAGAGGATACTGAAGAAAGTTGATTCTAGTATTTCATCATCAGATGAGGAAGATAATGACAATGACGTTGAAGGAGCGAATGTTGCAAGCGCGAAGTCAGATGAAGATGCTACAGATGAAAAGGATCAAGGAAGAGATAAAGTAATGACAGATGTCGAAGACACTCATGTGACCTAACTCTGGTTAATTCAGCATGGGTCAAACAACATAGTTCGTCGGTACTCTTTGACTTCATAGTCTCAAAACATGCCTGGAATCCAACCCAAGTTAATGGTGTTGATGATTATTTTTCGACAAACATATGAAAAGCCACTTCTCTCCTTGATAACCTTCTGTTACCGCCATCATGGAAAACATCTTCACTGCACAATGTCAATCGCCCCACAAAACCGACATCCTATTCGATTGTTCAATACATCAACAACCACCAATTATGACACGACACTACTACAAGCTCCTTACTACAAAAATCTTCCCATACTTTACCTCGGTTGTTTGGCGCTCTGATCATAGATGAAAGCGACTGAAGACATTTTCCGGATTAGGCCAAAACCATTCATTTATGCTGAAGCGCTTCTTCTATTCTAGCACCGATCTTGATCAGTATCTAGCGCATAAAATACATGGAAAACTATAGCACCGTGGACGTTGAGTCCAATTGAAGTATGACAGAATTCGAGAAGAGTATACTATGGCAAACAACAACCTCCTTGATGATAATTGACTGACGGATATGAAGAAAATCATCAAGGAACAGTCAAAAGGAAGTCTCCAAAATTATTCCAAAAAGTCGTAGAAGTAGTAACCATCAACGTAGAGTTGAAGTTCTGGTGAGACTATAAAGGAAGCCAATACATCTACGCTGTAAGCTGCAAACTCTTTCAGACTGAGAGCTGGAAAAAAGTTATTAATTGACAAGGTATGGAAGCCAACAACTCTATCAACAGGTCAGACTTCGAGACAGCTATACAAGGATTAGTTGAGGCGTATGAAGCACCGACCAAATTTGTTAGAATACCATATGGCGATCTGTACAATTAAAAGACCTAGAATGGGGCAGTGATGATGAGAACCCTCGCTGAACGACCGGGGGTACCAAAAGAAGACAGGTCAGGAAAGGAACCCGCTTCTACCAGCTGCTCTCAAGTGAAACGTCTACCAATGACAAGCAGGAAAGTCTACCAGTACAGGATCGTCAGACTCTCAAGAATTGCTAGCCAAATCTGCACCAAGTAGGGGGAAGCTACTATGCACTCTACAGATATTCTTTATAAGGACCTGCAGACCAGGAGTTCGAATACAGTGTCCAGATGAACAAGCCGGAAGAAGAGGGTTCAACATTTCTGATGGTTGTACAAACCTATGAGATTACCCTCCAAAATCATGCTTGGAATAGTTTGTTACTGCTGTTCATGAAACTGTCCAACTGGTAAGCAGTCTGGCACAACACGGACTCGAGGGGAGTCGTTCGATGAACTAACCCATTCTACATTTGACTTCTCCGCTTTTGTGCTAAACCGGCTAAATGTTCAAACTCTAACACCTGAATGCTAGCTGGTCAACATTTGAGCTGATGAAGGCACTTGCAAGAGTTTGGACTGAACTGGTATATTTTGTGAGGACGGTCTACAAGCCACACCGAGAAATTAGACTGGATCAACCTGAAGGTCGCCAATATCCGCATGATCTGCGACAAACCACTACCGTTAGATTCAAATTCTCAAGATCGTCTTCGGTGTTATTACAATTTATCATCTTCATCAATAACGGACCATGGATATCTAGTGGTGGTCGTTTTGTGTCAAGACGTAAGTTCTCAACTTCAGTAAAGAAGGATCTAAGGCTGCAGATTACGGGACATTTCAAAAGGATAGATGTCTTAGTGCCTAACTCAATGTGGAGTCAAAACGATCTTCAAATATGGACAAATTCGCCTCTTTGGGTATCTCGCTTTGGGGAAAGAGCAACGACTGTTCTATGCATTTGCAAACCTTAAGGGAAATCAGCTCCGGGAACGTCTATTCCAAAAAGTCGGAATAATTGCTGTCACAAAGGTTGAAATTGTACGAATGGCTGATTATAAGATTTGATTGGTTTACAGTACGAACGGATGACTGATGATCTCTACAAGTTAAAGAAGGCGACTTACACAGACTAGGATTCCAGACATTGAAGATATGCTGCTTCTTTTGTGCAAGCGAAAAGTGCTAATCTAAGCGTGTTTGAAGAAACGTATTGCATTTAATGTCTCCTACGGTATTGTTTACACGAAAGAGTTGTCATCCAGCGAAGTGTCGGAAGATCTTCAACTAGGTGTTAAAGTTTTATCAGAAGAAACTTAAACCTCACAAGCCTCGACACGTACAGATCAAATCTTGAGAAGACATGACGCTTATATCTCCTACTCCGATCAGATGATTCATCTCCGAGAATAAAGACAATGAGAATCCGCTTGATGCGCATTGACGAACTCCACAAGTTCAGCGTTGGTATCTAGATGACTTCGGTACTGTTCTTAATGATATCGCCTCAAGGGAATACGATAAAAATGGAGTTCTTGCCGAGACCTTTTGGAAGCCAACGTGACAAGGCAAAGCGAGAGCCATGATTCCAGCAATTGACAAGAGGCTAAAAGACAAGGAGGGATTAATGAGGAGTTTGCGAAATTTGTCGGTGGACGACATGGGGCTTGTGACCTACAGCTTCTCTACAAAGGACCATTATGACTTTATCATATGATTGTTTCATCTTATGATCGAACGAGTGTTGTTTTGAAAATAATCGAACGAGTGCGTTTATATGTGTTGATCGAACTAGCGCTTTTATGTGTAGACTTATTGGTGAATTATAAGATGTGCTCGAGTACAAATTTTTCAAGAATTTCTTAGTAAATTCAAAATTTTAAAATAATTGTACTCGGCATCATCTTATAAACCCTCAATGGTTGAGGGGGAGCAATAACATGTTCCAATCTGCTATCATATCTCATTTTGTCCCCGAACGGTCAATCAATTGATATCTAAAATATCAAGGGATCAACATTTTGAATAAGGGGAGAAAATGTGATTAACCCGGACTTAATAAATATTGACAGAAGTGATCAAATAAAATAGACTCAATGCACTCCATACCTAGCATGTACTACGATAACGATGCACATGTTAAGGGGGAGCTTTTAGTGATGATGAAAACTCTCAAAGTGTAAATGTTTTGATATTTATATCAAACACTTTGATTGAAATTTTCAATGTTTTTGGAAGGATTGTGATGAAATACCCAAAAGACTGACCATGTTCTTAAATTCTTGAAGTTATAAGGCGGTTAGGCTTAGGTTTTCAGATCCCATGATCCAGCCAGAACCGGAGGGATCTACCCAGGGATATCCACTAGTTAGTGTAGAAGTCCTTAGGTATGATTAAAAAGGAGAAAAAGTGAGAAAAGGGAATAATGCCGACTGAGATGGAGCTAACACTGGAACAAACCCAACAAGGTGTTAGTCATGAAGTCTCGGTATGCATTGAAGGGGTTGAAGAATGAAAAAGAAAAGTAAGGATAAAGGGTGAAAATAAAGAAGCCCTCCATACAATTTAGGCAGAAACCGGGTCAATACATATGCTGTCAGAAACACTCAGTGTTGTCTGACATTGAAGACAGTCATGGACCCAGTGACGCTATGCACAACCCCTCCCAGCTACTCAAAGTCAGAAAGACTTTGTTTCAAAACTCACGGAGATACACTCATTTCTATTGACTTTCTCACTCCGAGTTAGTTGATATTGAAAAGGTGGCACTCAGCTCCAGCCTCCGATCACTAAAATCAAAGTGCACTATTGAGTCTAGAGCCAAAAGAGATCATCCATAAATCTCATTAGGACACTCGCCAAATTCTTCTTGCTAATTCACACAATGTGAATTACAAGACATGTTCAAGAGTCCTTCGCATAATCCTTGTGATTTTGCCAGAACATCAGAGTGAATTCATTCACAATGAAGATGGAAATCCTGCTTGAGTCAACATCAAACAAGCTCATGGTAGGTAACTTGTGCGATTCTTTATGAATCAAACTTGTGACAACTGGAAAGAAACGATGTGCTATTCTATAAGTAGAATCAAACTTGTTCCACCCAGCAAGGAAATGGATCAACGGTTGTTTAATGAATTTTGAAATGAAAAACACTTTCGGTTGTGTCCGCAAAAACACTTTTGCAAGTGATACACCGATTGATTTTCAAATCAACGTTTCTAAATCAATCGTGAGAAAGTAACTCACAAGTTCATCTATTCCGGCCTGTCTGCTTATGATACATCCGATAATGAGAACATGCTGAGTACATGACTCCTAATACTTATGTTAATGAAAGCTTAATACTAACAGCTGGAAATCCTGTCAAGAAGATTCTTCTCAAATTGAATCTATCTGATCACAGGTCGATCCTCACGGATTCGAAGGTTACTCCAACCAAACCTGGACGAATGACAAAGCCATATTCGTCCCCCTGCTTTATTGCTAACTGTTTTATGCAGGCTATGTAAAATGGTGGTGGAGGTTCCTGATTCCAGCTGGCTCACAAGATCCATAACCACATGATCATGACCCACGATCAAACATAAAGTCCCATCAGAAAGCTCAAGTACATGTTTCAAGACTTCCGCTACTCTGATACCACACATCTTTCTAGAAGTGTCAAAGTGTTAAAGTTAAAGAATTTCAAGAAAGATGCAACATTAAAGCTTTTCAAGAATGGTATGAGCATGTTGGTCCAGAAGTCGCAAGTCCACAAGGTGTCAAAATTGCAAGATGGCGTAGAGATTATGCTTGGTTGATAATCTCAAAAGGCTCAAGATCACTATGTCAAATACAAGTTCAAGGAACAAGCTCAATCCAAGAAGTCAATGATCATATCAACATAATCACAAGAGAAAGACAAGAATACGAGCTAAAGGATCTAAGGATAAAGTAGTATGCTACCAAACCCCCGGGTCAAACTTAAAACGTATAACATTTGGGGGGCGGGAAAAATAGTTTTTACTGTTCACCGTCTCCCCCATTTCACCTATCTCAAGTTAAACCCAAATTAACCCACACCCTCTTAATTCAACGTGGCTACAAGAGATTCCAAGTACTAAGTGCCATCTCATCAAGCAAAAATGTCATCAAACGTCTTTGATTGGCTAGCTCTGTCAAAGAATTACACGCGGGCTATTAAAGAAACACACAAGAAAAGGGAAATTTGCATTCGATTCAGTGTTAAAGAAATACACTCACTCCCAAAGAGTGGGATTGCCAGCTTGGCAATTCGTGTGCTCATTTTGATCCAAGGGCTAAGATTAAGCATCCAATGATTGGCAATGATTGAAAGGACAGGATCAAGACTAAGAGGAGCGTCCTAATCAAACCTAGAAGCTTCTCTTATCTCCTATAAATACAAGACCTGCTTCACTCACAAGAATTATCTTGGAGTAGTATTAATATAGCTTAGTATAGTTTTTAAATAATTTGTAATTTTTGCAATTTAGCTTATAGTAATGTCTTAATTCATTGAATGTAATTTCTTTTTCAAGTTTGTAACCACTTACTCTTTTATTAATAAAAGTATGTCATCATTTTAATGTTCAATTTATGTTTTATAAGCAATTTGGTTTAATAAGCTCTTAATTAATCAAACAGTTCTTAATAAGATCTTAATTCATCACTCAAGCTAGTATTCACTTAGTTAAGCTCTCAAAAGCTTAACTAAGCTTATTGACACTTAAATCCACCTCAAAATTAATTCATCAATTGGCCAACATGAATTTTATGTTTGTGTGGCCTTTTGTAATATTTAGTCACACAAAGCATGTTTGTTTTGGATATTTAGTCACATACAACTAAGCATAAAGTGACCAAAAGTGTTAATAAGTGTGACCATATGCTGTTTAAAGTGAAGAAATGTGTATTTTGTGTGACTATTGATCAGCCAATGGCCACATGAATTTTATGTTTGTGTGGCCATTTGTAATATTTAGTCACACAAGGCATGTTTCTTTTGGGAGTTTAGTCACATACAATTAAGCATAAAGTGGCCAAAAGTGTTAATAAGTGTGACCATATGATGTTTAAATTGAAGAAATGTGTATTTTGTGTGACTATTGATCATCCAATGGTCACATGAATTTTATGTTAGTGTGGCCTTTTGTAATATTTAGTCACACAAAGCATGTTTGTTTTGGGTATTTAGTCACATATAATTAAGCATAAAGTAGCCAAAAGTGTTAATAAGTGTGACCATATGGTGTTTAAAGTGAAGAAATGTGTATTTTGTATTGTCGGAACCAAATATCACCTCCACTTCATTATTGAAACAAGAAAAATAAGATGAGATAAAATGAAAGAAATTTAGAGAGAAGTTAGAGAGAGAAAGGTAGAGAGAAAATTAGTTGGTTAATTCTTGCAAAATGAGAAATGAACAAATGAGAATCAACACCATTTTCCATAGTGGAAAATGGTATATATACCCTACACAACTACATGGGGCGTGTGGGCTTTTACTTGGGCCGGGCTCGGAATTGACTTGGGCTTTAGCCCGATACACATACAATATTAGCTTACATTTACGAGCCCGTTTACCCTTCTAGCCTATTACAACGTATATTAATTTAGTGACCGAGACCTAATATAATTATGAACGAACTTCCATTGTTCGACTCAATATTTTAGCTAACGACTCTCCCGAAGTGAGTTCATGTGACACACCTTCATGAGACACTGAGATTGCTTTTGTCGTTAAGATCTTGTGGTCTTGGTCTCTGAATTCGTTTAGGCTTGTTCCTTATGCTTGGATCTTGATCTTGAGCCTTTGTCATTGTCTTTCGACTTTGTCTTTATGTCCGAGATCTTTAAATCTTTTCCTTACTTGTCTTGATCGTCTTTGCCACCTTGCGATCTTGTGTCTTGACCAACATGCTCATACTTTGTATCATCTTGAAAGCTTGCTAACAATCTCCCTTGATAGACTTGATATCTTTGAAGGAAGATCTTGTATATCAGAGTTTGTGCGGAAGTCTTTGTCTTTAATTCTTGAGCTTTCATGATTCTTGAATCTTGATGCTTATAGAATGTCTTTGTAGTTTTGAGCATGAGCGCATGTGGTAACGAATCCAGATTTTTTTTCTTCACTGGAATTGAGGCAACACCATCTCATCTTTATGTATCCTGAAATAAAAACAGTTAGCAATAAAGCGGGTGGACAATATGGGCTTTGTCATTCGCCGAATTTGGTTAGATTAACCTCCGGTTCCGTAGGACCATTTTACAGTATAAATACTGTACCTGTGATCAGGTAGATTCAAAGAATCTCCTTGACAGGGTTTCCAGCTCAAAGCGTATGTGTCCCTTCTAACACAAGTATTAGATTTGCCATGCTTGCTAGTTCTCATTACCAGAACATCTCAAAGCAGACAACACGGTAAGAGTGAATCAGATAGTTACTATCTTTCTGATTATGTCGTCAATTCATTTACTGGACCTTTATCGATATCCAGTTGACACAAGCTTGATTCATATAGAATCTCGCAAGTCACCTACCAAGAGCTTGTTTGATGCTGGCTCAAGCAGGATTTCCATTCGTCATTATGAATACTAAAGAGTATCACTCTGAATGTTCTGGCAAAATCACAAGGATAATGCGTAGGACTCTTGTTAACAGGTTGTGAACTTAATGATGTTCAACAAGTGTTTGTCATGGAATGTGTCCTAATGAGATTTATTTGATGATCTCTTGGCTCTAGACTCGATTAGTGCATTTTGGTTTTTAGTAATCGGAGGCTGGAGCAGACTGCCACCTATTCAATATTAACTAACTCGGAGTGAGAAAGTCAATAGAAGTCGTGTGTATCTCCGTGACAAATGAGACAAGTTTCTTTTGAGAGAAACTCGAGATGCTGGGAAGGAGTTGTGCATTGCATACTGGGTCCATGATGTCGTCCTTCAAAGTCCCAGCAATTCAACATTGTGATTCTGACATCATATATGTATTGACATACCGGTTACCTGCCTTAAGGGGGTTTTTTTTATGTGTGGAGGGCTTCTTTCTTTAGACCCTTTATCCATACATTTCTTTTTAATTCTTCAACCCCTTCAATGCTTACCAAGACGTCATTACTAACACCTTGTTGTGATTGTTCCAGTGTTAGCTCAATCTTAGTCGGCATTCTTCCCTTATACACATTCATCTCCAATCATACCTAAGGACTGCTATTTCTAACTATGGAGTGTCCTTAGGTAGATCCCTCCGGTTCTGGTTGGATCATAGGACAAATACCTAACCTTACCACCTTATGTCTTCAGAATCATCGTGAAATAAGATGTTGTAGGGTATGAGATCGAACCATGAAACCGTTTCTGAATAGCACTTTGAGTCTTTTAGATCACATTTTAATTACATTTCTCCCCTTATTTTAAATTCTAAGTCACTTAGATTTTGAAATACTGTGTGATTAAAATTTGTCTTGAAAAGCCATGGGAAAAACGTTTACTTAGCATGAATTATATGGAACATTATCTTGCTCCCCCTCAATTTTACATATGTTTGACACCAAAAACAATGATACCAAGTTGTAAAATCGATATAAAATTGAGGTTGAACACTTAGTCATCTTATAACTATCATTCTATTGAATTGTCATTATTATCTTGTTGTTATTAAGAGACTTTTTGGGAATGGTTTGAATACATAAGAATGGTCGTGAGATGATGTATCCAAACTCATTAAATGTTGTTTTTCGAAAAACTCCCCCTTGAAAGATGGAGTGTTGAACACACAATTTTGAAAGATTATGAATTGTCAGTGAGAAATTCTTGAAAAATTGTTGTTTCAACACTTTGAAAAAACCATCATTTTCGAAGACTTTCTCTTCCTACTCTAAGGGTTAAATGCGGCACTTAATGCGTACACTATCCTTTTTCTTGAGCTCAAACTTTGAATGTCTTGTAAGAACACCTCAAGACCGAGAAAAGTTGAATTTCTCGTTGTTAGGATAAGTTATCTTTATAGATAAGCTTTTCCTTTTATTTTGAAGTCGGGTTAGTTACTGATATTTTGCACCCTAAGCCATTAAGAAAAACTTAGAAAATACATGTTTATGAAGTATTGTGAAACTCCCTGTTCGAATAACTTCATTTACACGAGCCGTGTCGATATTAATCAACATTTCTAGGTACGTAAATGTTATCGATTCCAAGAGACATGTCGAGAGATATTTTTTGAACATTTCTGATTTTTTTGATTTCGTATTTTTCTTTTTGAAATTTATATTTTTTGTCTTTGGTTTTATAAAAAATATTTACATGTTGCCCCAAGTCATTGTTATGTGATGGTGAAATAGTAATTCCAACTCTTCTCGTGATGTAGCTGTCTTTTCTGCTTTAGGAACAACTTTTGGAACCAGCTTTGAACTTGACAGTTCATTGTTGTGGTCGTGAATTCAGAGTTCTGAACAGTTATGATCAAAGTCAATTCTCTCGTGGAGAGCGAGGCCTGAACTGATGTGAAAACGTCATTGCTTATGCTCAGATAAATTCCCTTGAAGCCCTGGTTTCACAGAAATACATCTTTTTAGCAACCAAACTCGGGTCCTTTTCTATGGAGTATTTAAAGATGTACCTTCATGTATGTTAAGTGTACCTGCACTGACATCAAGAGTTTGCTTGCATTCATACTGGTTTGGTTAGTGATATCGTCATTTGAACCATTTTGGGGTTCACTGTCAACCTTGGTTGTGCTAGATGTGAATATCTTTCCAGTAGGAACCCACCTAAGACCAACTGTCTTGAAAATTTTACCCGTCGGTTTCCACCTAAGACAAGATCTAGGAGTCATTGTTTTCTCATGGACAACGGAAGTCTTTTTGATTGAAGACCTGTGTCTTTTTGGGATCTGTCTTTCTGGTTTCTTTGCAAAACTTGTTTGCTCTACGGGTATGTATCTTTTTGTTGTCTTATTGGATGGAACCTTAGCACGTGAGTTGACTTCATTCAGGAATTTTGTTACACAAGAATCATGATTGGCATTAAAGACACATTTCTGACATGTTGAGCAAACAAAATGTTTGGAGTCAGAAAAACTTCTAGAATTCCTAGAGTGTTCTGCTATGGGCACAGTCTTTGTCGTGACGCAACTACTCTTAGATGCAGGCCAATTCCTAGACTTTTGGTTATTGATCCTAGGTTTTGGTTTGCTACCATTTGCTGTGCTTTGTGATCTAGCAGAAGGCATCACACTAGGTTCTGAATTCCTACTGCTTTCTTGTGTCTTTTTCTTAGCTTCCTCTAGGTAGTGATTATGAACCATGTCATTTGAGCTATACCTAGATGAGCCAGGTGCAATCATGTGATGAGGTTTTGCAACAACATATTCTCTTTCCTTAGGCAAATAATGTGTAGTGACTGGTTTTGACAAATCGTTATTGACATCAACTTGGGAGGCAAACCGTTGCTTTGAAATTCTAGGTCGTTCAGACTTAAACGCAGTCGGTTGTCTAACAACTGATTGGTTTCTACATGGTTGTAAAGCCGGTTTCCCTAAGATTGACGATTTTGCAAACTTAGTATTCACACTATTTCCTGTTAATTTCCTTAACTCATTTTTTAATGCTGCAATTGCAAATCCTTTTTCCTGAAGTTGAGCTTTGAAGTCATCATTTTTTGCAATCAAAGAAGTTGTGTGGTCTATGTTCCTAGCTCTCGTTGTCTTGATAGAATCATACAGTTCTTTGTAATGCTTTTTCAAAGTCTCATTTTCCTTAAGTAACTTAGCCACTTTATGTTCCAATTCGATGTTTATTATTTCAATTACATCTATGTCATGTTTAACCTTGGCTTCATTACTTTTTACTTTCGAAAATTGACCATGTTGCCCTTCTTTTAAAACTTGATTTTGATATTTGAGTTCAAGATTAACACAATGTGCTTCCATTCTTGAAAAATATTTTTGAAATTGGGCAACTGTCTTTTTGAGACGAATATTTTCAGATTCAAGAGATTGATTTGAGAGTTCAGTTGTCTGGTTATCAGTTAATGTAGCAGGCAAAGGACATGTGTCATGACATTGTTCAGCATTCTGGTCAACCTCACCTTCATTATTGAATTCGGGTTGCTCAGTATGCTGTTGTCCTATAGCAAAGACATTGATTTCAGCAGTC
The DNA here is from genome assembly GCA_026074375.1 of Tanacetum coccineum. Taxonomy (NCBI): domain Eukaryota; kingdom Viridiplantae; phylum Streptophyta; class Magnoliopsida; order Asterales; family Asteraceae; genus Tanacetum; species Tanacetum coccineum. Next base: position 41,489 of record BQNB010040831.1, read on the forward strand.
GTTTGTACCTCAGCCATTAGCTCTTCATCATATATGGGTCTGATATCTGCATCATCAGCATGTGCATCATTCCCTGATCTGCTGCTTGTATCTTGCTCTTTTAATGTTGTCCCACTACTTTTTGTATCAACCAAACTAACATCTAATGCTTTACTCGAATCAACCTTATCCTCTGTTGTCTGCAATTATCTTTCATTTACCCAGCTTTTATACTCTTCTTTATGCTTTGCTCTTTCATCAATGGACTTCTTAACAGATTCCATGTGTTGGATCAGTGTGTCACGAAATTCTAGAATCGCAAGTTGAGTGTATTGGAGAAAATAGTTGCGTGTCATTACAACAAATTCGTTATCCAAATACATCCGTGACTTGATGAACATTTAAAATTATGTCTCGAGTACTTTAAAAGCAGCCATGGATCCAATCTCTTGAAATTCTTCTTTGTCAAGTTGCTTTTCTAGTTGATCTACGTATAGGAACATTGTGCCCATGAAAGTCTCTATATCTTGACCAAAGAATGTCGCAAATGCATGTTTGAATCTAGACTCGGTTCGAGTTCCTTTGAAGTCGTTGTTTAAAAGAAGCTTGAGGTGTGAATGAAGTTGTCGAAAAGATACATTGCAACTCTTTTTTGCTTTGTCTTGAATTTCTTGTTCTTCCAAATTAGAACACGAAGATAAAGTATCTTTCATTTCCATTTTACTGAAAATTATGAAGTGATCTTAAGCAGGTAAAGTGATTGTTGTTGTGGATTGAAATCAATTAACGTTCACGGGATTTTACAAATCTATGATTTAAACCGTGAAAAGAAATGGAATCTTTTACGGGATTTTACAAAATCATGAAAAAACCGTGAAATAATAAAGAATTGATGTTGAAATCGTTGTTGTAGTTGAAGAACTTGAACTTTTGTTAACGATTTTTGAGCTAAAACGATGAACGGTGCACAAACTTTCAACTTGAGATGAGTAACGGTTGATTAAAACTCAAGTAAGGACAAACGGTGCACAAACGATTCACTTTGGATGACTAACGGGCTGTTTTAAAATACTAAGGACTAACGGTGTGAAGTTGTTATAACAAAGAGGTTTAAAAATCAAACCAAGGACAAAAGATGAAGTACACTTGAAGTCCAGGGACTGAAGTTGCAATTTTTGAAATTTTAATTAATAATAAACAACTTCCCTCCTGTTTCTTTCCTTCTTCGATATAAAAAAGATAAAAAAAATGCAACGAGTGTTCTTTTAATCGTACGTGATTTATTTCTTGTGTAAATGTTTTATGTCCGGTTTATAAAGGTTATAGGTAAGCAAAATAAGTGAATTTTGGGTATTGGGTATAATCGTGGGTATTTGTTTGAGTGTAGATAGGTAAAGGTGCTTCCGGGTACGACCGAATGTAATTTATTGCGAAACGTAAGCGTTTTACGTAACCAACAAAAATAAATTATGAAAAGTTATAAATTATACTCCTAATAATCATATAACACTTGCTTGATGTAAACTTTAATTTGTTTGATGTTCGTTTACATTGAACGTTGATTTTTAGTTTACGCGATTTAACTATAAGATAATAATTAAAAGCGAACGCGTAAAACTCTAAAAATAAATAATGGAATTTATTAAAGTTGTAAATAACCTGAAAATGAGAAATGTTACATAATCTAAACTAACATTTTGCAATATTTGGTTTCATGAATGATTATGAATGACAAAAATTGAAAATGATAAGCATACGATAGATATCACGTGTGATATCACCAGTGATATAAAAAGTAAAATATAAATAACTTTTGATATAATTTCTGATATCACCAGTGATATCAAAGGTATAATATTAGATTATCAACACGTAAGCATCTAAAAAATAACAAAGCCAAAATCTAAAAAATGCAGGGACCATAAATGTAATTAAAATTTACAGATATCATCAAACCACCAACCACTCTAAAAAAGGCATTTCAAAAACACATTTCACAAAACACATTTCCAAACACACACACTCTCTCTCTAAGAGCTCAATCTGCAAAAACACATTTAACAAACCTGGGGCTACGTCAATCTAAACAAAAAATGGAACCATCAACATCTAAACCTGCGGATACATCTCGGATAAAGATTAAAGAAGAACCTATTGAAGATCCTTTTGAAAGTAAGAACTTATTTGTTATCTATCATTTCTGATTTTCAGATGTTATTTTATAATTTATATAGATTCAGATGTTATTAATTAAGTTTTTTTATGTTTTTATTCACTTTATTTGTTATAGATTATTTTTATTGTTAAATAATAATTTTTAGTTCATTTTATTTTACTGTTATTGAGATACTATGAAAGAAGATTATTGGTGTTCAACAAATAAATATATATCTACACAAATGAGAGATTAGAAGTTAAGTTTATTAAAAACAAGAGATAATTTTTCCTGATTTGTGTGGTTAATGGGGGTAAAATATGCATGTTAATAATGTTTAACAGACGGTTATTAATGAAGATAGAATATGAATGTTAATATGGTTTAGCGACCGGTTATTAATTAGGATAGAATAGGCTTGTTAGTATGATTTAGCGTACAGATTTGTAATTCATATATAAGAAAAAGATATGTGATGTTAAAGTTTTAGTATAAAACTGAAGGCAGATAAAAAAATTAATAAGTTTTCATATTTGGATAACAAATGATGTTAAACCAGTCTAACTTGTGATAACTTATGATATAACTTGTGATATCACTTGTGATATAACTTGAGGTATTGGTTGTGTTATCACTTGTGATATCACATGTCATAAACAAGTATATATAACATCATTTGTTATATATCACTTGGGATATCAGATGTCATATCACATGTTATATAGTTGTGATATCACTTGAGGTATTGTTTGTGTTATCACTTGTGATATAACATGTCATAAAGAAGTATATATAACATCATTTGGAATATCAGATGTCATATCACATGTTATATAGTTGTGATATCATATGACAACAGAAATAACTTTTGGTAAATTGTAATGCAAATACAGATAGGCCTAAATCAAAAAGAAAGAAGCAACTGCCAAGATCTGAATGTAAGAAAATATTTCCTTCAAGAAGCAACTGCCAAGTATGGATAGCTTCAAATGAAAAGTATCTTCAAAGCAAAGCAGAAAAAGAAGCAAAGCGGAAAAGAAAACGTGAGGAGAAAAAATCTCCTGGTAGATGGACAAGAAGTGATGAAACAAAGCTCTTGGCTGAGAAGCATAAAAGAATTAAAAAACAGCAGACAAATTATCAACAAACAACAAAAAATGAGGATAAAGCAAAAGAAGAAGTAGTTGACGTTGAACAAGAGAGCGAAATGAATAAAAGACTTGAGAAACAAAAACAGGCAGAAACTGAAAAAAAAGAAAAGTCAAGAACAAAGGAAAAAGAAGGTAGTTGATGTTGAAGACGAAAGTGAAACGAATGAAAGAGTTCAGAAACAAAGTTTTAATAGAGTATTGAAAGGACGTGCAACCGTGAGGCCACTATTTGAAGCAATGCGTGGATTAACTCAGCAAAGGAAAAGGGTGGTAAGGGAGATGGGATTTGGAAACTTAATTGATTTTCCAATAGTTGAAATACCAACCAAATTGGCTTTCTATGTTGTTGACATACTTAACACAAGAAAAATGACGTTAGAGTGTCCAATGAGAGACATAGTCATTACTCCCAAAACAGTGAAGGAAGTTCTTGGTTTGCCGATGGGAAGAAGGAAATTAGAAAGAGAAGGACAAAGAAAGTACAATGATCCATTCTTGGAAGAATGGAAAGATCAGTTCAAAAATATCAATAAGCTCACAATAAAAGCTTTATCTAATTTAATTATTGACACAAAAACACTGATTATATGTTCAGGATGAACATTCTGACATTGATTGCAAACACATTGGGAAGTTGTGAGAACAACTCAAGTTTGAAATTCACTGTGTTGAGGAATGTTTTTGAAGGAGATGATGTAAGTGACATTGACTGGTGCTAATACATCCTAGAATGTGCAAGTGTGTCAAAAGTTGATTGGTAAAAAAAAGAAGAAAAAAAAGGATGTTGGCTACTATGGGCCAGTGATGTTCTCCATGGTAAGTTAGAAATTATATATATTTTTTAATTTCATGTTTAAGAAATCAATTTACATCTGATTATTAATGTATTAATTTGATAAATTTTTCATGAAACAACTTACATATCTACATTATACAAAATTTGATACGTTGAAAGTCAAGAGAAGAGTGGCAGCGTTCAAAAGCTGGAACACAAGGCTGTTGAAAAAAAGAGAGATATCCGAACTTCAAAATTACTATATGAGAATTGCAGAAATACTAGACGATGTAGGTGAAAGAGAAGAGAATGAAGAAAAGGAGGTGAGTTATAAAAAATGAATTTGTTATTTTATAATTATTAGTCACAAGTGATAAAATACACGCATAACATATCTGAAAAAACTAAAAGCAAAGTGATATGTAATATCACAAGTGATATTGTATGACAATCATAAAAATTAAGCTTTTTATTCAAAATATCACAAGTGATAATGATCTTTTATTCTTAATTTGTCCTATAACAATATATGAGGATAGTTTTTTATTCAAAACATATTATTATCTCACAAGTGATAATGATCTTATATTCTTAATTTGTCCTGTAATATCACAAGTGATATTATATGGAAATCATAAAAAATGAGGATAGTTTTTTATTCAAAATATCACAAGTGATAATGCTCTTTTATTAAAAAATTATTTACAAGAACTCTATGAGCTGATAGAAGAAAGCATAGAAAGCATTTTGATAGATAAAGCAGAATTAGAAGAAAAGATCAATGAGAACTTGTCAGATTTCAAATTGATGAAAGGCTAATTCAACTGAAGGACAGGATGAAGGTGATTTTTAAAGAACCTAATATACCTGAATACTAGGGGTGAGCAGAAGAAACCAAAAAAACCCAAACCGAACCGAAAAAACCGACCGAAACTAGAAATCGATTGGTTCGGTTTTTTATTTTTCAAAAACTAAAAATTTCGGTTCGGTGTCGGTTTTGGTCAAAAACCAAACCGTAAAAACCGAACCGAACCAGTTTTATAATAATATATAATTAATATAATATAAATAAATAAATGATAACTAAAAATTTTAAATTTATATTTATTTTATGGATGAAATTATTATAATATATATTATCTTAATGTTTATATATATGTTTGTCGTGTACGTGTGTTTACTTGACAATATGTCGTTACAATGACAATGATCATACTATGTGTATTTTCACATGCATGTGTGTGTCTCTCATTTATATGTGTATAATTGTAAAAATTTATGTAAACATTATTAGGCTCATATTGACAAAAAAATTTTAAAAAAATAACCAATTTTCTACGTAAAACAAGTTTATTAATATAAATTAGCAAAATCAAAATTTAAACGGTTTAAAACCCAAAAAACCAAAAACCGAGCGGTTTCGGTTTTTGGTTTTATAAAAACCTAATATTTCAGTTCGGTTTCGGTTTTAGCCAAAAACCGAACTGTGCACACCCCTAATATTAGTACCCTTAGATTTCAATGTATCCTATCTTAGCATGATTGGCATTACATGCTTGGTCATCCTGCACACCCTGTTCTAAATGT
>BQNB010040832.1:0-10665 GCA_026074375.1 Tanacetum coccineum
TTCATTCTGCACGCCACTACACAAAACCAATTACCCGACCTTTTCATTTTCCTTTTTCTTTAGAAAACAAATACTAAAAGTTATCGTTAACTAAATTACCAGAATTCTACGACGCAAAACCTCATCACTCTAAGACCATCTCAAGAAGAAGCAAAATGTTGGAGGATATTGTTCCTGAGGAGAATCCGTCTAGAAAAATGAATGGACAAAAAGTGGCTGGAAAGGTACTTGCATATACAAATAAGCGTTGGATACTTTAGACTGATTTATTTTTATATTCCGGTATGAAGGGCATCAAACTCTACTGCCCAAGGTATTTCCCGCACAACTATTAGACGCTTACCAGGATTGTATTATTACTATTGAATATTGATTCGATCATGGTTTATTATTATTTTCAGTCGCACTATTTTGATTCATATATTGATGTATCTGCTATGGAATGTCTCATGCCCAAAACTGAAACATTCACTAGCATTTTAGAGTTTTATATCGAATAAGTAGGGGGAATACATTATGAAGTATATCGGGCCTGAGTCATCGGGTTGGGAGTCAAAGCAGCAACCAAAGAGAAGTTTTGGTTCCTCTTATAATAAATGTATGTTTGATGCATATAATGATGGTATCATAATTTTTAGGTAAATCATTTGTCAGTCGTCATAAAAGTAAGCTGATGATTACTATCTCCTGTCTATTTTTTTTTTTTTACCAAGGATAATATAATAGCTCAAACTAATAAGACCAAATGGCTTACTTTTTACTAGGCAAACATGGAGTCAATAATGAGGAATGAAAGCTAACTGAAACAAGGATGATGCAAGTAAGGACCTGGTTATTGCCAAAAAGTGATGCATTGAGTTTTGTGTTTTTCTAATTCTTGTGGGTGGTATATTTATGATATTGTTGGTTGTGCGATTTCCAGGCCATTAAGAAGGAGCTTGAATCTGTAGAATGACAAGCTGAAGAAGAACGTGATGCACACAATGCTACCAAGATGGTCGGGACTCGCTAAAAGGCTGCTTCTTTTCCACGTTGAAACAGAGGTTAAACTCCTTTTTCTGGTATTAATAAGCAATCCCAAACACCCCATTAACAGATAGCTATGTAACCGACTATTATGATGCAGGTGGATCGAGTCTACATTGGTTCTCCTCATATGGTCAGAGTGTTTGATCACGAAAACAGGAGAGCATTTCTTATACAAAAAGAAGGCCTTCCTGATGCTGGTAAACGAGCTTACTTTTTTACACAAATCGGATACATTTAACATTCTTTTGTAGTTTTTTTTATGAAGCGAATATGGATATGGTTATCTTTTGCAAATTTTCTTTGTGCTTATCATAACTCACTTGTAATCAATTTTATTGCTGAAGGTTAGGTACATCAGACAATTTACTTATCACTATTCAAGAGAAGATAAAATAGGCAGACACCATGAGTGAATTGGAGAAGAAACATAAAAAGGAAAACGAGGAAAGGTTTGAAGAAGCAAACAATGTACTCTCCACATCCAATATTCTGTTTATACTTCCCGCTGTTACATATCTATTGTTTGGAAAGTTTGTTGCTGGCTGGCACACGCCTAACACCCAAGGTTTGCAGCCGTGTGCTGATGCTTTTCTTATTAATTATAAATAAAAGTTACAACAAGTTTGAAAACACTACATCATTTTGGATAAGTGTCGTTTTCCAACGATTCAAATCCGTCGTTGGGTGACAATGTAAAGGAATCGCACAAGGTTGACCAGTCGTCATCGTCTTTCTACATTGTTCGTGATGATTTGCTGCATCCGTTAGTTAATGGTAATAAGGCGAGGGAACTTGATGCATTGTTGCCACTTGTTGAAGATCATTTAGGAACTGATGTGGTGAGTGAGTTAACCTTTTAAAGTTGCTTGTATTTGAACTTCTTTTAACGATATATTCATTTGCTTTTTTGTTTAGTAACAAATCACCCGGCTTGGCATGATTACGAGGTTGACCCATCATATGTTGTGAACCTACTCCGCGAAGCAACCCCCCCCCCCCGAGTTAACCTTTTAAAGTTGCTTGTATTTGAACTTCTTTTAACGATGTATTCATTTGCTTTTTTGTTTAGTAACAAATCATCCGCGAAGCAACCCCCCCCCCTAAAAAAAACTCAGCTTAAGCTTCAAATATATGAATATATGTTTGAAAATATTCAAAAACCGTTTCTAAATGCTACAACGACATGTGGAGGGGCTGCTACTCAAACTTTTTCAGCAACACGCACTGAAACAACTCAAGGAAGCCATTGAGCTCCGCTTAACTCACAGTGAACTGTATGAGCACATTGGAATTAAACCTCCTAAGGGAGTCATATTGTATGGAAAGCCTAGAACAGACAAGACCTTGCTTGCAAAGGTATGCATACACAAAGTTTCATTTAATTTTAGTGAGTTTATAATACCAATACAAGTCTTTTGTTTCTTTTCATATGAAAGATAAGTTATTCAAACGCATATGAGAACTATTGCACTAAACGTACGGTTTCAGTTTTAAGTGTTTGGGTAAAAAAGATTATGTTCTTTGATAATTAAGGGTAAAAGTTAATCAGATTTGAAGAGTTAGTTAAGAACCTGCTTTTGAAAACTGATTATTCCAATAAATGTATAATTACAAAACATTTTAGCTTTGTGGGGGTGTTTGGCATTGCATTATGAGATTAATTATGTGATATGGAATAATGAAAGTGAATAATACTGGTAGATGATAATAAGATATCATTGGCAGATACATGGAAAGTGATGCGGGACTGCACCAAGTGAGGACAATGATACTTTGTTTTTGGGCAATATCTACAATACGTGGACAAAGGCAGCTGTAAGAAAATTTTGTCCTTCTGATCTCCAGTTAAATTATTAATTTAACATGTTAAGCACTTTTTAACGGACACTATGGTATCAGGTAAGACAAAAGCTAAAGGATTATGGCATTGAAGGTATTGAAAGGATTACGCTTATTGATGATCCACCACATGAAGGGTTGAGTCATGGTTTTGCATTTATTGACTTTTCAGGTCACCCAGATGCTCAACTTGCCTATAAAAGGCTTCAAAAGCATAATGCTATTTTTGGGCATTCTGATAGAACCGCTAAAGTAGCTTTTGCAGAACCTTTGCGAGAGCCCGATCCATAGGTTTTGGCTCAGGTTAAGTTTGTCTTTGTTGATAGCCTCCCACCTCACTGGGATGAAGACATTGTTAGGGAGCACTTAAAAAGCTATGGTGTTATTGAGCGTGTCATGCTAAATTTATTGATTTCACTACTCATGACTGTGAAGCAGGAAGAGTTTAGTCCAAATGATGAAAATGATGATGCTGGTGTGTCCGAAGAAGATGATAAAGATGTCGCTGAAGGTGAAGATAGGGTGAAGGATCTGGAAGATGGTGGTGATGTTTAGCCTTCTGTTCAAAATGTTGCGGGTGATGCAACACAGGGAAGTTCTGATGTTGTAGAATCGGTTGAGCTTCAAGAACCAGAAGTGGATGAGAAAGATAACATGGAAGCAGAAGAGGAACCGGTTGAAGATAAGGAAGCTGATATGGAAAAGGAGGAAGTGGATGAAAAGGAAAATAAGGCAGCAAATGATGAAGAAGCGGACAAAGTTCAGGAAATGAATATTGAAAAGGCGGAAGTGAATGAGAATGAAAATAAGGTTAACAGTGACGAAGAACCATTTAAGCTCCAGGAACCTAGCATGGAAGTTGGTAAAGACAACCTGATGTTGACAAACGGTATAGTACTATGGAAGAAGAGAAAAAGGTTGAGACAAAAGCTGTTGAGGATAAAGTTGAGTTGGAGAATTAGGTGTTAAAAGTAAATACAAACAACTTGTATATACGTATAGTCTTTTGAATTAATAATTAATAATTAATAATTTAAATTTTTTTATCTTTTATTAAATTACTACATTCTGATTTTTAAATATAAAACTTAAATTCAAAAATGGTGTTAATTTGTACTCCCATGCAAAATAAATTAGTGATATGTTTAACCGAGTAAGTACAATACATAAATTAACCTATTTCCCATCTCATTAGTTAAAACTTCATCTGGATTTCAACAAAACAACAAATACTCTCAAACCGTTTATTTTTTTTAAAAATACCATCACGTTGTGTTAAAATTCCAACAGCTACACCTTTCAAGCGGGTTATCCACTTAGTAAACAGTTCATCTCGATTTCAGCAGAACAACACATACTATCAAACCGTCTAAATTTTTTAAAAATAACCATCACGTTATGTTAAAAATCCAACTGTTACACACTTAAACTTTAAATCTCAAACCGTCTGAAACTTTTTAAAAAACCCATCACGTTGTCTTAAAAATCCAACCGTTACACACTTAAAATTAAAAAAAACCCCGAAACGAACCCGCCCGTCGGGCGGGTTACGTAACTAGTATATATATATATATAAAATAATATTACTATATATATATATATAAATATAAATATATATATATATATATAATATCTATATATATATATATATAAAATATAATATATATATATACATACATATATATACATACATACATACATATATCTACATTATATATAAGAAGATGCATGTCACATCATAATGCCTACTAATCATCTCATAATGTCATGTCATAAATCCATGTGCCATGTCATCACGATTTTAGCATATCATCACAATTTTAGCCATGTCATCATTATTAATGACATGTCATCACAATTTAAAGCCACCTAAGCACTTAATTTGACATGTCATCACAATTTAAAGCCACCTAAGCACTTAATTTAAAATTTCGGTTTTTTAAAAAAAAATATCCCTAGCAAGATTCGAACCTGAATTGTTTGTAATTATAAGAAACAACATAACCACTAGACCAACATATTTTTTTTGCTTATATCTTCCAAGTTAAATCATATAAGTTATGCAAACAAGAATTACTTCTAACGTACTATTTTAAAAATTCGGAATATAATTTTGAGATAATTTTGTAATTGATTTTCAAAAGATATTAATCACAAAAAAAAAGGCAACCTTCAAAGATAATTACGACTTTAATATATTTAACCTAATTTGATTTACGATTCTCTTTTGCATGTAATTTGCACAAAAACTCTTGAAATCACAGATGATGTCCTTGCTACATGCAAACATCCAGGTATGTCATCCTCTGTATTATTGTTTTCTGATTTTCCCTTTAGATTCTGATATTTGGTTTCATTGCAGACCAAAAGATTTCTCAAAACACTAACTAATAGGATCATCAGAAATAGAGAGCTTCCCTCATCACCCTTTGTACAATCCATCCATTCATTTGTTTAGACGAAAAACTGTAAGTTTGTGGTATTTAAGTGACAGATACATTTTAATGTGAATAAATGTGTCGTTTACCCCTCAAGTGATGTACAAAGTAAACACAATTTATATTGAAAATAAATAGATTGATATTATTTAAAGGTTCGAGATTAAGATAAGTAGATTGATATTTCAATTTAAAATGTCATCTTACAAAGGACCTGGATATATTATTTAGAATAGCGTTGACCTTTATGTGGACTGAGAATTGAGATGTATGAAACTAATGCATTGCTTTTGATTGTATTAACGTTTATTGTAGGTGGGCGGACACAATCTTGTTGTCTGTCTTACGCATGAATGTTTAAGGAAGTGTATAAGAGTTACCGGGTCAACCTGATAGAGCCTGGATAAGACTCACCCATTGACCAGCCTGTGCAATCTAAAAATTGATAATATGTATTTTGTCTTCATTCTTGGTGGCTTCAGCAATTGCCCCGTTTGCAGACAGGTATCCAAATTTGAGATAAGGACACACTTCGTAGAGTAAGAGCATATAAGAAAATAGTTCACCACCGGTTGGCTCTTTACACTTCAAAGCTTTGTATATAAAGCTACTTGATTCATTCCGAACACATACGTAAGTGATTAGTAGTTTTATATACTAATAAAATATATAATATAATACCACAAGAGCAATTAAGAAAATTCCCTAAGGAAAATTCACTCTTAAAAGATATATATAATATATAATACGTATATTTAACCGGGAAGTATGATCACCCGGGTCGTTTCCCCAACGACTTGTGAAATTGAAACCACGTTTTAACTCGGATTATGATTTGAATGAGAGAAAGTATATTTTTGATTATCTATAACTACTAAATAAAAGCAACAATTAATTAAAAGCAATTAAACACTTAAACTAAATAACGGGAGCAAATGAAATGCGACAATTAAGCAAATACACTAAAATTAACCCCTAAAAATGAAAACTTAATTTCTAAACCTAAATTAGGACAAAAGAAAATTTTAAGAAAAAGAAAAACATTTTTTTGATTATTTTGAATTTATTATGAATTAAAAACTATTTTAATCTAATTAAATCCTAAAAAATAGCAAATTAAGTCCTAAAAATTGAGAAAAATGATTTTTAAACTTAGAAAAGTCTAAATTAACATTAAAACTCAGAAAACTATTTTTAACTATTTTTAAAATTAAAATCCTATTTTTAAAATTAAAATTAAAAGCTCAAAAATGAAAATAAAAATCTAAAAGGGGTAAAAATGATTTAACTGAATGTAAAACTAAAAGTACTTTTTATAAAACTAAAAACTATTTTTTGTATTTTTTTTTACTTTTTTCTATTTTTTATTGATTTTTCAATTTTTAAACCTACGAAAAATCCTAAAAATTATAAAATAAAGGGAAAAATTTGGAAAATTCAGGAAAAGTGCAAAATGTAACAAAGATCCTAGGAAAAATATAACCAAGTCCCCAACTTAAAGAATAAGCTCTAAATAAGCTTGTATAAGCTACGGCTTATAAAATAAAAAGGAAATGAAAAAGTCTACTAGTATTAAATGTGGGGAGAATAGATTGGATGAGCTATTGTAGCATGGTGTTAAAACGTGTGTGTTGTGTGTGGGAGGTCGTGGGTTCTAGTCTGGCAAAACACCCCTTTTTGCAATTTTTTATTTTTTATTTTTTTACAAAAACTAAATACCCAAACTTATTAAAAACCTATTTTTAAGCAACTTTAAAACTGAACTTTTGGTCTGAAAATGAAAAATAAGCTCTGAAACAGCTTATGAATAAGCTGTCCACATAAACTAAGGGCTTGAGCTTAAAAAGCTTTGTTGACACTTAAAAGCTTGCACAAGCTTAAATATAAGCTCATTTTGAAAACCAAAAGTTGTTCTGAGAAGCTAATGATGTGTACTATCTAAAACTAATAAGCTACTTAACCTATGAATACTAAAAGCTAGCTGAATTTATCAATCAATTTGGCAAACTCAGGTTTAAGCACAAAAATCTCAAAGGAACATTAAGCTTAATTTCTCAATAAGCCAAATCAGGAGCTGAGCTTAATAGAACTTAACAATCAACTAAAGAACTATGAAATTCAATTATAAAATCAACTACTATAAGCTAGAAATTAAAAATTAAAAGCTAAGATTTAAAACTGCTGTTTTTGGATTTTTCAGGTTTTTATGATAACTTTAAAGCTAAATGCAAACTATAATAAAGCTAGAAAATGGTAAACTAGTTCTAATCTATATTAAGCTACTAGAAAACTTTAATCTTACTGAATTAATTAACCTAAATCCTACTTAAGCTTATTCTAAATGATAATTAAAAGACAGTAGTCCTATCTGTTGTTGGTTATGCTGATGCAAGTGGCAAGGCACAAAACTCTATGATGCAGGTTACCAAAAGGGTAAACCTGCACTTATACACTCTACTTGAGTATGGCTAAACACAAATCAAGCACAAACCAAGCCTTAAGTAGCTTATTTCAATTTTTTCACAAACAAAAATAAAAAGAAAAGGTCCCCTGGTGCTGAGAGTTAGGATTAAGCCTTAACATGCTTAAAAGCTTGAACTAAACCTTAAAACCTTTTAAAAACTTGATTATTAAAGAAAACTCAGCTGTCTAAAGAGAATTTACCAAATTACTTTGACTATTTTAGGTCAAACAACCTAAATCCAAACACTCCTTTAAGATTTAGACAGATTTAGCTTAAGCTTTAAAATGAAAATTCATTAAACAAAACCTTAAATCCAGATTACTAGAAGCTTATAACAAGCTTAATAAACACAAATTAATAACCTATTTAAGCTAGAGCTAAGATTTAAAGACTATGCTCACTACTATATTTTTTTATAGATTTTTAAGAGAAATTAAGCTATGACTAAATCTAAACTTATATTAGGCTAAAACAGATAATCAACATACTAAATAAGCTAGAATAAGAGTGAATAAGCACTAGTAAGCAAACAGAAATCAAATAAGCATAATTAATAAGCAGATGAGCAACTTAAGCAAATTTTTGAACTATAAATGAAAACAGAATAGTAAATAAGAAACTTACTTGAGCCTTAGCTTAACAAAGGCATAAATGGCTCATAGAGCTTATCTTCTAGCTCTGACTTATCATAGATAAGCCAGTTAAGTCCATGAGAGCCCTTCCATTACTGGCTCTCCTTCCATTTAGCTTATAATCCAATAAGTACAAGGTATTTCTTCTTATTTTAGAGTTAAGGTGTAATTAAGGTTTGTTTAAGCTCAATAATAAGCTTAAAGAATTATTAGAGCTATTGAGAGCTTATTGGTAACAGTAGCTTAACATTTGAGAGGTAAATGAGAGCTTATGAATGAAAAAGTGCTTATGACAGATTATTTAAGAGTTAAACTAGATTTCATTAAAATAAAACTTGATTACATGTTTAAAAGGAAATTACAACTGAATTTAAAAAGGAAATTGCAATAAGCTAATTTTAAGCTAAAAACTACTAAGCTCCTACTACGTATTGTGTGTGTGAGGGAGTGAACTCTATTTATAGCCTCTTGGTGAAGCTTCCAGACCTTGCTTGCTACCCACGCTCCTTTCAATCTCAGCCAATCATTCCATCAATCATTTGAGAGTCAATAGTAGCCCTTGGATCACAAATGAACTCACACGGATTGCCATCTTGGCAATCCGTGATAGAGACATATGTGCTTCTTTTGTGAGAGCAATTAGTGCAAAACCCCGCTTCTCTTGTGCTTCTTTGAGTCCATGTGGCTTTAGGGAGCCAATAAGAGTGCTTGATTTGACATAATTAACCCTGCCATTTTGCTGTTGATCACTTGAATTGTCGTCCTTGACCCTCAATTAAGAAAAGCCCTTTGATTTTGACTGTAGGTAACTTAGAGGAGATGATGAATAGTAACATGCCCTTGGCGCCCTTTTTATAACTGAAACGGGTAAAAAAATTTTAAACTTTGGACAATTGACAAATTCAGTCCCTTTCTTTGGTTATCACAAGTTATAGTGTAAAATAACTTTCATAATTGGCAGTTTAAGTCCCTGTGGTTTAATAATAGGAAATTGGGCTAGGGTTTTGGGCTTTTGTAATGGGCCTTGTATCCGGGTATGGTTTTAGGTAAATTTAAGGCCCATTTAGCTTTTAGGGATCATTTGTGTAATTTCTGAAAACTTGAGGGACTAAAGTGGAAACTTTTTAGGATTTATCCTTTTTTGGGTTGACTTCTGTTGACCAAGGTTGACTGGAGGTTGACCATAGCTTTGACTTTTTGACTTTTCCTGGCTTTGGCTTTGCATCTCTGGCTTCTTTTGTGCTCTTCCGTTCCTCGTGTCCGTGTTTGCCTGTTTTTGACGGTTATCTTGTGATTTTTGATATATCCGTACCTGCACACACAAAACACAAAAACAAGTATATTTTTGCCATTTTAAGTATATTTTTAGTAATTTAGGGTCATTTTTGGTGTTAACGGATATGTGGATTTTACACCTATCAAAATTCCCCAAACTAAATGATTGCGTGTCCTTACGCAATATTACATGCCTTATAATCAAATACCTCAAAACTTCCCCAAACTAAACATTTGAAAAGTAGCAAAGATTTTTGTTGAGAGAGCTAAGAAATCACAAGTTATAAAACACCCGAATTCCCATTTTCAAAGTTTTTTTATTTTTTATGATTTTTCTTGATATATACCTAACTACAACTTATTCTTGTGTTGACATAATGTATTGTTTTCATTACCTCATTGGTAACTTTAAGGATCATAGAACAAAAAGCACAATTAAGTGTCTAAAAAGATAAATTCGTCATTCCTGATTTTTCACTTTTCCCATGCTAAGCTTAAAAATAAGATCACTGTTAAGTACGAGCTATGATGCTAAGACTACTTATAATTACAACTTGTGAATTTCTCTTCCCGACATAAATCATATATTTAAGTGTGTGTGCTCAAATTAATTTAAACTATTAAATCTACATGTTTAGATAGTTGAAATCCGACCAAGCTTTACACATGGGCCTTTTGGGCAAATATGTTAATCACTTAGTAAGATCACAACTCAAAGCAAACAAAAACCTCCTTAGCTAAGATATCGTTGGTTTACTTGTCCCATGAATGACTTTCTTCTCTAGCATCTCCCCGTCATCGGGTAAGTGCTAAGGCTTTCGACACCCCATTCGAAGAATAATAATCGAGACGCATGAACTTTCGATGAAAAAGACCTTGTAGACTTTTGCAAACCTTAGTTTAAAAGAATACCTTGATTTTAGAGAATGAAACTCTTACTATTTATTTTCTAACTTGCAACATTATTATTTACTATTTACATTATTAG